>CM042242.1:71342977-71362977 GCA_023566225.1 Romanogobio albipinnatus | reverse complement strand
TATAACACATCGCCTTCAGAGTCAGGCCACTCAAACAATGAGAATATACTATAACACTGGATTCCTCCATTCCTCAAACATCTTTACTAATAAACTGTTGGCATCAGCACTCTAAACATACTGGGATCAAAACAACCACAGCTGGGTTGAAAATGGACAAGCCCAGCGGTTGGGTTGTTTTACCTCAACCATTGGGTCGTTTTAAGTTATTGGGTTGTTTTAAGCCAGCGATTGGGTTGTTTAAAGCCAGCGATTGGGTTGTTTTAAGCCAGCGATTGGGTTATTTTAAGCCAGCGATTGGGTTGTTTTAAGCCAGCGATTGGGTTGTTTTAAGCCAGTGATTGGGTTGTTTTAACCCAGTGATTGGGTTGTTTTAAGCCAGTGATTGGGTTGTTTTAAGCCAGCGATTAGGTTGTTTTAAGCCAGCGATTGGGTTATTTTAAGCCAGCGATTGGGTTGTTTTAAGCCAGTGATTGGGTTTTTTAAGCCAGTGATTGGGTTGTTTCAAGCCAGTGATTGGGTTGTTTTAAGCCCATGATTGGGTTGTTTTAATCCAGCGATTGGGTTGTTTTAAGCCCATGATTGGGTTGTTTTAAGCCCATGATTGGGTTGTTTTAAGCCAGTGATTGGGTTGTTTTAAGCCCATGATTGGGTTGTTTTAATCCAGTGATTGGGTTGTTTTGAGCCAGCGATTGGGTTGTGTTAAGCCAGCGATTGGGTTGTTTTAAACCAGCGATTGGGTTGTTTTAAGCCCATGATTGGGTTGTTTTAAGCCAGCGATTGGGTTGTTTTAAACCAGCGATTGGGTTGTTTTAAGCCCATGATTGGGTTGTTTTAAGCCAGCGATTGGGTTGTTTTAAACCAGCGATTGGGTTGTTTTAAGCCCATGATTGGGTTGTTTTAAGCCAGCGATTGGGTTGTTTTAAACCAGCGATTGGGTTGTTTTAAGCCCATGATTGGGTTGTTTTAAGCCAGCGATTGGGTTGTTTTAAACCAGCGATTGGGTTGTTTTAAGCCCATGATTGGGTTGTTTTAAACCAGCGATTGGGTTGTTTTAAGCCCATGATTGGGTTGTTTTAAGCCAGCGATTGGGTTGTTTTAAACCAGTGATTGGGTTGTTTTAAGCCCATGATTGGGTTGTTTTAAGCCCATGATTGGGTTGTTTTAAGCCCATGATTGGGTTGTTTTAAGTCTACAATTGGGTTGTTTTAAGCCCATGATTGGGTTGTTTTAAGTCTACAATTGGGTTGTTTTGAGCCTACAATTGGGTTGTTTTAAGCCTACAATTGGGTTGTTTTGAGCCTACAATTGGGTTGTTTTAACCCAGCGATTGGGTTGTTTTAAGCCTACAATTGGGTTGTTTTAAGCCAGCAATTGGGTTATTTTAAGCCAGCGAATGGATTGTTTTAAGCCAGAGTTTGGGTTGTTTTAAGCCAGCGATTGGGTTGTTTTAAGCCAGTGATTGGGTTGTTTTAAGCCAGAGTTTGGGTTGTTTTAAGCCAGCGATTGGGTTGTTTTAACCCAGTGATTGGGTTGTTTTAAGCCAGCGATTGGGTTGTTTTTAAACTCAGTGATTGGGTTGTTTTAAGCCAGAGTTTTGGGTTGGTTTAAGCCAGTGATTGGGTTGTTTTAAGCCAGTGATTGGGTTGTTTTAAGCCAGAGTTTGGGTTGTTTTAATCCAGTGATTGGGTTGTTTTAAGCCAGTGATTGGGTTGTTTTAAGCCAGAGTTTGGGTTGTTTTAAGCCAGCGATTGGGTTGTTTTAACCCAGTGATTGGGTTGTTTTAAGCCAGCGATTGGGTTGTTTTAACCCAGTGATTGGGTTGTTTTAAGCCAGCGATTGGGTTGTTTTAACCCAGTGATTGGGTTGTTTTAACCCAGTGATTGGGTTGTTTTAAGCCAGCGATTGGGTTGTTTTAACCCAGTGATTGGGTTGTTTTAACCCAGTGATTGGGTTGTTTTAAGCCAGCGATTGGGTTGTTTTTAAACTCAGTGATTGGGTTGTTTTAACCCAGCGATTGGGTTGTTTTAAGCCTACAATTGGGTTGTTTTAAACCAGCGATTGGGTTGTTTTTAAACTCAGTGATTGGGTAGTTTTAACCCAGCGATTGGGTTGTTTTAAGCCTACAATTGGGTTGTTTTAACATTTACATTTACATTTATGCATTTAGCAGACGCTTTTATCCAAAGCGACTTACAACTTGGGGAAACATGAAGCGATTGGTCATGTTGTTTTAAGTCAGTGATTGGGTTGTTTTAAGCCAGAGTTTGGGTTGTTTTAAGCCAGAGTTTGGGTTGTTTTAAGCCAGAGTTTGGGTTGTTTTAAGCCAGAGTTTGGGTTGTTTTTAGCCAGAGTTTGGGTTGTTTTAAGCCAGAGTTTGGGTTGTTTTTAGCCAGAGTTTGGGTTGTTTTAAGCCAGAGTTTGGGTTGTTTTAAGCCAGAGTTTGGGTTGTTTTTAGCCAGAGTTTGGGTTGTTTTAAGCCAGAGTTTGGGTTGTTTTAAGCCAGAGTTTGGGTTGTTTTAAGCCAGCATTTTTTAGAGTGTGGTGCATTTGTCCTTGCATTGAAAGGGAAATGTCTTTGTCCCTGATGTACAGTCACTATCATGCGTGTGTGTCTCACATTACTGTCCTGCTCACACACGGAGACGTTCGTCGGCCAGTTGAACTGGTGTTTATGGCACGAGTCTCACAAGGCAGCCTGGACATATAAAAGATCTCTCCTCCATGTTGGGGATCCAGTTAGCTGCCTTCATTCCAGTCGGGCATGATGCTGACGCTGTGCACGGCGTGGTACTGGTGCGGCGAGAGCGTGCGAGGGATGCCGTGAGTGTACAAGTACTCATTGCCCTGCAGGCCGGCGGTTGGCGACTGGATTCCCGCGCTCGGACTGCACTGGCGGCCCAGCGGCTGATGAGGCATGGAGCCCTGGTACATGGCGTGGGCGTCGCCCAGCTGCGGGGAGGCGTGGCCTGCGACGCCGCTCAATCTGGACACCAGGGGTCCGGAGGTGAAGTGAGCCGAGAAGTGCTGATAGGGCAGCCGCTCCATCTGCTGCATGGTGGTCACGCCGTACGGAGAGACGCCCGCCCAGGTGTTGCAGCTGATGTCTTCCAGGCTGGGCACGGCCTCGGCGGACTGCGACGCGCTGGCGTACATGCACGCCTGCCGCTGGCCGGACTCGGCCCTGTAGGGGGTGCTGCTGAGACCCAGAGACTGCGAGTAGCTCACGGGCCGGTAGTAGTGGTCGTCCTCGCTGGATGAGCTCTCCACATAGCTCTTCTTGTACGAGTGCTCTCCCGCGTGACAGTCGTCCTCAGCTGCGCAGACAAAATGGGACGGAAATTAATTTTGCACCAGCTAGATATCAAAGGCCACTGAATCATTGCTATTCGATTTGGCAGTTCCACTGTAAAAAGTTCTAACTTTAACGGGAAAAACCTGGTTTATAACCATTGCATACAAAGCCCTGAACGCGGCGTACGGCGCAAAAGCTGAACGCTACTCTGAGCCATGCGTAATATTCATATCTGTACACTTTGAACACTTTTCCTGTGTTTGAATGTTTGAACTACAGCGAGGATTGAGATCGGCGTATGATAACAGCAGAATAATGATCAATAATGCACAATCTGTTTCCATTCAAAATATAAAGCAATTAAAATACTATTTGGCCAGTGGAAAAGATCGAGAATAACTTTCTCTGAAATGTATTTTATAATATTTTGATTTATTTATTCATTAACAAGGCAAGGATTTTCAGCTATATAACGTGACGGCACATCCATATCTCATATTTTAATAATGTCTTTGATATCACGTGGATGAATATGTATATGTAAATGATATGCAGATGAGGCGTTGTAGCTCCATATATGGTGATTTCTGGGTGGAGACGCATATCTTCGGCTATTTAAGTGAAAAGAACACTGAGCGATAGATGATATTTACACAATGAAAATAGTGATATATTCTATTTACACCATGTAAAAGTAGCAGCTCATGTGTAAATAGTAATTAGATGCTATTTATACTTTATTTTGACAGAAACACACTATTTGCACCGCAGTATTGTTGTACATTAACAGGATGCAGTAATAACAGAGTGTAAAGGATTATATTTCTTACAATTATTAAATGGATGCCGCCTTAATGGGACAATAAAAGCCCTCCCTACACTGACCCCTAACCCTAACCCTACACAATAAATGCTTTTATTATTATTAAACATTTCGTTAGGCACTTTATTTCCACTTTTAGAACATTTTCTTCATTTGTATTGAAAGTAAATGCCTTTCCAATGTGATGTGTGATGGGAAAAGGGAGAAGAACGAGCTCAGCAGAAGGCGGATTTGAACCCTGGTCTATCGTGTCAGAACCTCGATCCACAAGCCTTACACTGGACTGACGACACAACCCTAACCCCAACGCTAACCCCATCCCTAACCCCATCCTCATCCCCATCCCTAACCTCATCCCCATCCCCATCCCATTCCCAACGCTAACCCCATCCCTAACCCCATCCTCATCCCCGTCCCCAACCCCATCCTCATCCCCATCCCCAACCCCATCCTCATCCTCATCCCCAACCCCAACCCTAACCCCAACGCTAACCCCATCCCTAACCCCATCCTCATCCCCAACCCCATCCTCATCCCCAACCCCAACCCTAACCCCAATGCTAACCCCATCCCTAACCCCATCCTCATCCTCATCCTCATCCCCAACCCCATCCTCATCCTCATCCTCATCCCCAACCCCAACCCTAACCCCAACGCTAACCCCATCCCTAACCCCATCCTCATCCTCATCCCCAACCCCATCCTCATCCTCATCCCCAACCCCATCCTCATCCCCATCCCCATCCCCATCCCCATCCCCATCCCCAACCCCATTCTCATCCCCATCCCCATCCCCATCCCCAACCCCATTCTCATCCTCATCCCCATCCCTAACCCCATCCTCATCCTCATCCTCATCCCCAACCCCATCCTCATCCTCATCCTCATCCCCAACCCCAACCCTAACCCCAACGCTAACCCCATCCCTAACCCCATCCTCATCCCCTTCCCCAACCCCATCCTCATCCCCATCCCCATCCCCAACCCCATCCTCATCCTCATCCCCAACCCCATCCTCATCCCCATCCCCGTCCCCAACCGCATCCCCATCCCCATCCCCAACCCCATTCTCATCCCCATCCCCAACCCCATCCTCATCCCCATCCCCAACCCCTCCCCATCCCCATCCCCAACCCCATACTTATCCCCATTGCCAACCGCATCCCCAACCCCTCCCCATCCCCAACCCCATCCCCATCCCCATCCCCATCCCCATCCCCATCCCCATCCCCAACCCCTCCCCATCCCCAACCCCATCCCCATCCTCATCCCCAACCCCATCCCCATCCCCATCCTCATCCTCATCCCCATCCCCATCACCAACCCCATCCTCCTCCCCAACCCCACCCCCAGCCCCAACCCCACTGAAGACATTTAAACACATACGTCCTTTATTAATCTGGTTTGTCCCATCCAGGCATTATTAGGCGGAGCTGGTGTGAACAGACACTCCGTATATCTTCTGCTGACTGGTTTTATAAATCTGAACACCCGTACTCACACTTTTAGGATGAAATCTATGGAGTGTTTTATAAATGACTTTAGTGCAGTAAAAGATGAAGTTTCCCGAAGTGGACCCACCTTTCCTCTTGATGCAGTGATAGTCTGGCCCGTGTTCGTGGGGCAGCGGGTACGAGGACTGGGCCGGGGGCAGCAGGTCCTGGGACGAGCTGGACACGGCGTTCTCACAGGAGAACTGAGAGCTCATGCCGCCAGGAGTCGACAGCCCCTGGACGTCTCCGCCGAACGGACTCTGGCCGGTGCCGACCCGCTGACGCACAGTGCTGCGCGGGACCACCGGATACTCCTTGGTGCTTTAGAGAACAGAAGACACGGTAACTAACCACATCCACCACTCCGCTAATCTCTCCACCATCTGTCTGCGACGGGAGCTTTCTCATGCCAATTAATCTGTGAAAGATGCATTAATTCCACGAGTGTTTCTTTTGAACCACTGACCTGGTTTCCAGTCAGTCCGTGTTTAACTAAGACCAGACCTGCTTCGTCTCAGGGCTTGACAGTGGAGGACAGATAGGATATCAGGACCTTTGACTTCAGAGCACCACCGTGGACTGTCTTTATTCTCTCTGTATTTTTATGACGCATTACTTTGGTTCCCTGTCTTTTTAACGAATTGCCTGTAAGTCACCTCGGATAAACGCGTCTGCAGAATGAATAACGTTAATGGCAGTGTATCGTGCGGGCTTTAGTTGGGTCTTAAAGTCTTCAGCTCATTATCTGGAAACTCAATAGAAGGCTCTCGCGGGAGACATTACTCAGTTCTTTCTCTGCTTGTTTGAAAGTAACAACAGACAAAGTTAACTACAGCATGGAAAGAGCATTGCCGTTTTTTTCCTAGTGTACGATGAAGTCTGTCATTTTGGAGTGGACAACGCCTGTGTTGGCTGCTGTGGGCCCTACAACCAGATTTTCTTTGAAAATGTGTTTTTCCACACGCTGTACACCCGTCATCTGGAGAAAATAAGAACACGAGCCATGTGGTCTCTGCCTCCACCGGACCGACTCAGACAACCGCTCTGGATCGGCTGTAGGGGAGCGGACGGGTCTCAAGAGGAACACTCGCATTACAAGCCTTCCTGAAAGCGGCCGTCTCTGGCTTGTGTCCGAGCATTGATTAACTTTAATCAGCCTGGCCATCTGAAGACGCTGGTCACTGCTGATATCTGGGAGACACCTATAGAAAGCCCTAACGTGTCTCTCTGCACAGTTTCAGACGTTGACTTTATTGAGTTTACTCAACGTGTGGAAGCTAGTTAAGCTAATACTGTACTGTTACTGCACTACGTCTCATATTGAATATCGGTTAATACTCAATTACATTACTTTTACTCAAGTATTAAAGATTTTTTTTTTAAAAACATTTTATTTATGACAAAGAAAAACACTGATAAAGTTCATACACTTGACAAATGTACTTGAGTAGAAAGTAATAACACTTCACTACTAAAATCACAATTTAATATCACAATTGTGACTTTCCCCCCTCGGAGCTTATAACTGGCATTTATCTCAATACACAGGCACAGCAGAACTGCTCCAGACGCAGATGGGATGTTCCTCGAGTGTGTGACGAGTTCTGATGTTTGAGCATGTTCTGCTGAAGTGTGTGCTCTTTAATGTGACCTTTGACCCCACAGACTGAACTAAATGAAGCATTGCTTGCTCGTTGGTTGAGCTAAACTGGTATTATCTGATTGTGTTCTTAAATCTCACAGCTGATTGGTCGATTGTGATCCATTACATCCCTTTCTTTCACAGATGAGTCTGTTCAGTTTACATTTTGGTTAGACTGTATAAAGAAGGTTTTTTTAGCCCAGTGATTGGGTTGTTTTAGCCCATTGATTGGGTTGTTTTAGCCTAGTGATTGGGTTAAAATGGACAAAACCAGTGATTGGGGTTTTTTAGCCCAGTGATTGGGTTAAAAATGGACAACTCTAGTGATTGAGTTGTTTTAGCCCAGTGATTGGGTTAAAATGGAAAAAACAGTGATTGTTTTTTTTAGCCCAGTGATTGGGTTAAAAATGGACAACCCCAGTGATTGGGTTAAAATGGACAAAACCAGTGATTGGGTTTTTTTAGCCTAGTGATTGGGTTAAAAATGGACAATCCCAGTGATTGGGTTAAAAATGGACAACCCCAGTGATTGGGTTAAAAATGGACAACCCCAGTGATTGGGTTAAAATTGACAAATCCAGTGATTAATAAATGTTCACCTTTTGATTATTATTGTTGCCTCCAGTAATTATGCGTCTGATTTTAGGTTCATTTTAAGCCAGACATACAGTCTTTTTTAAACACTACTTGAGTACTTGAGTTAGGTAAAACTACACACTGTGCAAACATTTAACCCAACAGCTAGGTTTGTCCATTTTCAACCCAACTTGGGTTGTTTTTAACCCAACATTTTTAGAGTGATATATATAAACTCAGAATTTCAATAAACTTTTCCTCATTGTTTGTTCTGTGGCAGAAACACACTTCCATACTGTCGGCCTGTGCTTTCATCGAACACAATATAATAAGTTGTGCTCATTGTTACGAGCACTGATGTCATATTCCAGTGGAGTATCAGTGACGTGTGTATCAACGGTTATAGAGAAGCACGTCTGAAATAGAGATCTCACGAATCCCTCTAATGGTGACCGACACAACATTCACAACAACACTAAATCCATTTCTTTGAATGATTCAGAAGGTTCATTGGTTTGTCTCTGGACTGTTGCAGCTCAGTGTATGTTTGCCAAACGCATTAAAGCCGTTCCAGCTGCTTCAGAAACGGGAGCACATCTCACCTACTCTGGCTTCTCTGGGCGGGTTCCAGTCCAGTTTAGGACTGATTTGAAGCTCCTAGTGTTTGATTGATTGTTCAGGTCTAGTCCAGGTTTAAGCGAAGGCATGACCGAAGAGATGGAATAATCTACCGCCTCACATTAGACTTTAAACATTTCTAAAAGTCGACTTGACATTGCAAGATCTTGCTGTTTTTTAAGTAAATGGTCAAAAAATGACTTTAGTAAATGTGGACGGAGATTTTCTCAATATTTCGATTCCAGATTTTCAAATAGTTCAACCAAACATCAATGAAAAGATTATTTACTCAGCTTTCAATTTCAAACAATTGACCCTTATGACTGGTTTTGTGGTCCAGGGTCACATTTACTTTACATCATGTCACCCTTTCTGTCCTCAATAGTTCCTAATAGTTCGTCTGACAGAACAAAAGTTTATAAATATAATGTGGGATCATGGAAACCCATCAGAGATTGAGACTCACCTCTGCATTCGGGACATGCGGTGCAGCTCCATATCGTCGCTTCCACGGAAGCCCTTTGCGAAGGGATTGTTCTCGATCTTCAGCTGGGTGATCTGTGGAACAACACACACACACACACACACGTTTCATTCATCTGAAGCAAACACTGAGATCCTCAGCCGGACCTCTCTTTATCAATGGCATGAGAGCATCTTCCAGCCCAAGAGATCATGAGATGTTTCTCCTGAACGCGAGGAGAGAGAGGAGAGGGTTTAGAGAGGATTGGCTGGTTTTGCCGCTGTGATTGGCTCACGGGTTGTCCTGTATGTTTCTGTTAATGAGGGAACGAGCTCTTCAGTCTTTCAGTGCATGTCTCAGATGAGGTTCGCTGTTCGTCAGATGATGAAAAGATGAGCTCTTCATGCGGCTCTGAGGTTTGTTTGAAGCATAACATCTGTCAGTTTGTGGAGGTTTTTGTCTGTGCATAAGCCAGAAAATGTGTCTAATAATTCCACATGTGAAGCACCAATAATTAATGTTAATCCTGCGTGATATAATACATAACCCGGAGCTCGACAGCAGTCCTGCGTCTCACGGGTATCTCTGTGCCAATAGCCAACAACACACCGTACGGGTCAAAATGATCAACTTTTCTTTTATGCCAAAAATCATGAGGATATTAAGATCATGTTCCATGAAGATATTTTGTAAATATATCATAAGTGTATTATTAGTAGTGATATGCATTGCTAAGGACTTCTTTAAAGGAGATTTCCTCAATATTTAGATGTTTGTGCACCCCTCAGATTCCAGATTCACAAATCATAACAATCAGTGGAGAGATGATTAGGACACACTTTACAATAAGGCTAATTAGTTAACATGAACTAATAATGAACGGCACTTATAAAGCATTTATTAATCTCTGTTAATGTTAATTTCAACATTTACTAATGCATTATTAAAATCTTGTTAACATCAGTTAATGCTCTGTGAACTAACATGAACAAACCATGAACAGCTGGATTTTTATTAACTAACGTTAAAGACGAACCGATGCTGAACAGAGGTGTTGCTCATGCTAACTAATGCATTAACTAATGTTAACTAACACAACCTTATTGTAAAGTGTTTCCGATTATTTATTTCAGAAAACGACCCTTATGACTGCTTTTGTGCTAACGTAAAATATTTATCTTTTGTGAAAAGTGTTCATGCATTAAAAAACATAGATGTTGTGTTTATAAAGGGATATTAAGTATTATTATTATTGTAACACTTCATTTTAGGGTTCAATTATCGCTATTAACTAGTGGCTTATTAGCATGCATATTACTAGGATATGAACTGTTTATTAGTACTTATAAAGCATATATTAATGCCTTATTCTGCATGACCGTATTCTGCATCCCTTAATCCTACCCAGTACCGAAACTTACATGCTAGAAAAACTACTTTAATAACTATTTATGCGCAATAAATTAGGAGTTTATTAAGGCAAAAATCATAGTTAATAGTGAATATATTTATATGTGTTCCTCATACTCATTATTATTATTATTATTATGATTATTATTATTATGATTATTATTATTATGATGATTATTATTGTTATTATTATGATGATGATTATTATTATTATTATTATTATTATTATTATTATTATTATTAAGTGCCTGATCTCATGAAAGCGCGTATCTATAGCACGAATTCTTCGCCAAAAAGAGTTTTTACGTGCATGTGATACGCACTTTATAACGCGTTATATGCGCGTAACCCACAGCACTAAACCCGCCCAATGGGGTGACAATGCGTATCACATGCACGTGAAAACTCATTTTGGCGTATACATTGCACGATATATATAATTCGCTATATATAAACACATTTCAGGAGAATCTGATTTTTGATCCGATTTTTTGAATTTTTTTTGAAGTAAATAAAACACGTTCAAAAAGATTTTCAAGCATTTGCATATTAAGTCTCTCTCTCTCTCTCTCTCTCTCTCTCTCTCTCTCTCTCTCTCTCTCTCTCTCTCTCTCTCTCTCTCTCTCTCTCTCTCTCTCTCTCTCTCTCTCTCTCTCTCTCTCTCTCTCTCTCTCTCTCTCTCTCTCTCTCTCTCTCTCTCGTTTGGCTGGTCTGGTGTGTTTCCTAACAGGATTTGATCTTTGACATGGCTTTGGATCTCGCTTGAGATGAGACCTTGTAAGCTTGTACTTCGAGCTGGCAGAAAACTCAACCTCGAGCAGTTCTGATGTCCTTTTAGAAAATGTCGGAATATGCGACAGTGATGTGGACCCATCGCTGTGGTGATGCCATGCGCATTTATATTCCCTGTATTTCTCTTCATGTGCATTGGTGATGTTGATGAACCGAAGTGCGCAGTTTTAAATGCGCTATATGCGCAGCGCGGCGCGTTTCGTCTGCGCGTCCGCGTTGATTCGGGCTGTTTAAATTTAACTTTATACTTAAAGTTGACTTTATAAATAAAGCTGACTTGTTGATGAGGAATATGCTCGGGTAGTAAATCGGGTTGTACCTTTTGTAACTCGTAACATGTGAGATAAAGGTGGTCCAGACAGGATTATCAGAGTTTGTTTAGCTCAAAAGGTTATTCCAAATCAATTATTTTTAATGAGATGCAGGTGCATTTCACCCTTTGAGCTGCTTTCTTAAAAACATTTGTCAAACGGCGGCTAAATGAACATTTTAATATTGCATGCAGACTATTAAGATAAATAAAGCTTAATTTAAAGAAGCCGACTGGTTAGAATTAAAATTCATAAGCAATGTAAATAATTAATATAGCATACTTATCCTATATTTTCCGCTTTGTGTAAAACATTAAAACTCGACCTGTTTTACACTAATATATGAATAAACATAAGATTTCTGAATTAAAGTGAGATATATTTCGATGCTCACATAATCACACAAACTTCCAGCTTCATGAAATAAAGTTACAACTGTCCGTCCAAAAGTGCGACATCGAATATTTGTATCATAAGCGCATAACGCCATAATATAGCGATTAAAGAAATAATTATTATATCTCTTTATTATTTAGTTGTGTTTGTGCAATCGCTTAACTCATCTATATTTAAGAGAAAGACATGCGTGGCATTTGCGAGGTAGAAAAGTCTTGGTTTGGGAGATCGAATATTAAACAATAATCGGGTTATGATTTCACGAATATTCTGAACAAATACAATTCGCGTTTTCACAATGTTTAATAGCCACATAAACATCTCGGACATGTTTTATTATGTTCTGTTTGTTGAGTAGAATTAATAACGCGTTGCTTTATTAACAGAATCTCGCGTCTGATTTCTGGAGAATCGCTGCAATAATTTCGTTAAAATCGAAACATGCGCTGCGATCAAATATAATTTAATGACATAAAACGGCGTGTTAACCTACATAATATCAAACTAAATATCATAATAAATCGCAGGATTAATATTTTTCATATCTGAGCAATCTAATTTTTTTTTCTCTCGATGGCTCGTAATTTGAATAAATAAATCCGAAACCAATCACTGACCCGAAGCAGATAATTCTACACTAATTCACACAAAACACGCAGAATGTTAAAATGATTTCGCTGCGATTATAGATCGATCTCACCTTGTGGTTCTGGTAGGAGGTGACGGCGATGAAGGCCGTCTCCGGGAACACGTGTGTGCAGAACGCCGTGTTTTTGGACCCGAACCCGTTGTTCTCATCCGCCTTCACGATGTGGATCCTGGGCTGATATTTATGCATGGAATTCAGGATGATCTGGAAATAAAATAGAGTTTAAATATGATAATCAAATGTGCATTATTTAACGGGTAATACAATAATTCATATAAACTGCTACCGTGCATGATTAATTAAAGTGCGAAAGAAGTGAGCTTATGAATTATGAAATGTGTGTCTAAATGCGAGATCAATATATGTTACATATTGCGTCTTTAACTTTCTTTGGACGAGCTTTGTGTAAAACACACACTTAGCGGCGTTTAATACACGCACAAACTCTAAAAACACCCGAATATTGTTTTTTGTTCAAGTTCTTGTCGGCTCTCTTTTCTAACTTAAATATGTGTGTGTGTGTGTGTGTGTGTGTGTGTGTGTGTGTGTGTGTGTGTGTGTGTGTGTGTGTGTGTGTGTGTGTGTGTGTGTGTGTGTGTGTGTGTGTGTGTGTGTGTGTGTGTGTGTGTGTGTGTGTGTGTGTGTGTGTGTGTGTGTGTGTGTGTGTGTGTGTGTGTGTGTGTGATTTAGGCTACTTTGTCTAAACTTTGCATTGTGAATGTGGAGGCCGAGTCTACACACACACACACACACACACACACACACATTCCTCTTTTCCATTTTCATGCGTTTTCCCCTCCAAACAACTGCAGTGTGTGCTTTGATCAGTGCCATCGGGCCAGTCCCAGTCTTGGAGAGCAGGGCTGTAAACTCTAAACATCGCTCTCAGCTGGGAATATTGCTTTTGCTCCAGATGGACATGATGATTTATTGGTGAGGGCTACTAAAAACGCAAAAGTCAAAATAAAAGTCACCAGGCCTAGTCGGATGATGCAACCAAAAAGAATATTTGGAGATCACCAGAACGTTTTTCCGCGGGACCACCCGTGCGTTAGTGTGTTCTGGATGCCTCCGTTTCTCCGTTTGCCCCATGATAGTCTTTAATGATAGTGAGCGATCGCTGAATGCTGGCCCGCGCTTTCATGTTCCGACATCACAGGGCCCAGCCGTTGTATCCCTCTGTCCATCACTCATCACACTCCGCCATTAGATATAAACAGTTTGAAGCACAGTTATCCAAACTCTGATATTTCTGCGAGGCAGGGAATGTGCGCGCTATTGATGAATGGGACTGAAATGATCAAAGCCCAGGCTTCGCTTCGATCGCAGGAGCCTTGGGAAGCTCCGGCCGACTGCGCTCGTGCTCGGTAAGTGAGAGTTTCTTTCAGACATCTTTACCTCATCATCGGAGGCTAATTAAGACAGAGCTGGGGAATAGATTCCAGCATCGCATGTTCAGCCCTGCTTCTGAGACTATAATTATAAATAGGTCTGAAATTATTTCAACCACCTGGAACAACAGACCGAAGGATTGTTATTTTGGTGGCGGAAAAGCCGAACTTCATTTATGAATCCCAGGGTGCTCTTTCGGCACAAAAGGGGCACGCCAAGAACCACTGCAACCAATCAAAAATGCATTCGGGACAAAAATTTACAACTTGGCTCACATTCCAGCCGGGCTCCGATTTCATCCCAGCTGAGGTTTGGCAGCAAAACAATGATCGGAGTCACAAACAACCAGCGAGCACATCTGAGACGCTCCCGTATCAAGATCTGGTACCTGAGAATTAAATAACCACACACTTTACAGAGCGCAAATGTGTCATCTGAACTAGTGTGTCCACATCTGAGGCTGCCGCTGGGGCTTTTGTTGTCACAATCATCATTACTGGATTTAAGATGTGTTCGCGTTATTGCGCCGATCTGGCGTTCGTCAGTAGCACCTACTGCTATTCACCCGCCACCCTCTAAACGTGTGCAATCCAGCATTATCCTGTTGTGTTTGTTCAAGGGACAAACATTCACTCACGTGTCCGAAGGGATCGAGGTGGTTGTTGGTCAGTTTGAGCTTCTGGAAAGACACCAGTTGCCTCATCCAGTGCGCGCCGGTGGCCGGAGAATCCGGGTGGACATACAGCCGTCCCGGCATCGCAGGTTCCGCTTTCCCCGTCACAGACCTGAGCCGAACACACACACACACACATGCCTTTAACTTTCTCCTCAAACACACACCGAACGCTTCCCCTCATGGGTTTGAGATCCATGCATTAATTAGTACAAGGATGATTTCATTAAAGCTAAAAGATGCTCTGTTCGCTCAACATGTGTTTCCTGAAATCGAAACGTGTCAAAATGGGATTCAGCTCCGTTCCTCGCGCATCGCTGCCTCGGGGATTGAACATAATGTGGGTTTATTTGGTTAATGGCTAAGATGGTGGTTGATCAAGAGGGTCGTTAGTTCCAGAACATGCACTGGACGGGTAATTATCAGGGATGTTGGCCTGTGGACGTCCTCCCTCAATAACCTCAACCATTTAAAACCAGTGACCCTGAAGAAGCAGCAGAAAACAAGCAGCATAATACGGGGTGTAAAAAATGCTTTCGCTTGTTTTAGCAAACTAATCGGCGTAACCTTTAGGAATAATTCTTCCTCAGTGTTTCTGCATTTAATAAATTTAATTATTTCATTAAAAGTTTGATGTTGCCAGGAACATTCGAGAGGCTTGTTTCTAGCACTTTAAAGGCGCAGAGACTGAAAGCAACATTCAGCACTTTAAACACAGAAACAGAATTAGCCCAAGTAAGCTAAATAATAACATTAGCTGTGAATAAAACCACCGATGACTCACGAACCATTTGTTATCGGCGAATTTATAGCGGTGGTCATCGGCTGGCACGACATCCATCAGGAGAATGTATTTGGTTTTGGGGTTCAACCCGCTGACCTTCACTTTGAAGCTCGGGAACATCCGCCTGTGGAGGAACGGGACAGCATTAACGCGCTGTGTCCAAGCGTTTATCAAATATAATAATAATGAAAAATCTTCAATGCATATTCTGTTGCTGGAGAAAAACACCCGATGATTTCAGACCTGTTGCTTCTCAAGTGCGATATGAAAATATGTCATATTACTACATCTGATTCCGATTCATTCAGTCTTACACATGCAAAAGCGCAGAATATAAAAGGAACATTTAAGGACAAGAAACTAAAATAATGAGATACTGTGTGAATTAAAATGATGATTATATAGTGCGATTAGAGACGCATTTAAAAGAGCCCAGCAGTCTGTGGCGTGTTCTTGAGTTTTCCACTGAACTGATGAGAACACGCTCGCGCTAAAGCCTATTCTCCAGCACTGTGCATGGAGGAAATCACAGATTCCAGGTTTTTATTTGTATTTTTTAAAGTTGCTACGATGCAATTACACATGCATATAAGTCTGCAAAACACATTTAAGGACAAGAAACAAAAATAATGAGACACTGGGTGATTAAAGTGCAGAGAGTGTGAGAAGGGATTATTTTCAAGTGTTTTTTAGTTTTTCCACTAAACTCATGAGAAAATGCAGTTTAGTACAAAAGCCTAATTGTCCAGCACTGTGCATGGAGGAAATCACAAACTACACGTTTTTGAAAGTTGAATAATTCATGAGAACTACAGGACACACACACGGTCCATCTCCCGACGAGCTCTCGGTGTTTCCTCAGCTTCACCTGGACTTCACATCTCCATCTGTTCAGCTAAAGCCCTGAGTTCAGCTCAAACCCGCGTGTGATTCTCACAATCTTTTACTAAAGACAGAAGCGCAGAAACACACACACACACACACACATGTTCGTTGTGTTTTAAAACTCTTCTCAGTTATTATGAGGTCTGAAACACACACACACTCGCTTTAAACAATTATTAACAATTTACAAATAATTAATAGCCTATCAATTACAACATTAAAACACTAAAACGCTCATGTTGTATTTCAGAAGCAATGCATTTAGTTTGCGATGATACATTTTTAAAGTTAACGATCCAAGTTTATTGCGTGAGTGGAAAACACCAAACTATCCAAATAATGCGAGTTTCAATAGTCCAAGCATTGCTGAGCTTTCACTGACACTTTCTATCAAAACATGTTTGGGTTCAACATTTCAATAAAGGCTAAAATGCATCAAATGATTCACTGAAAGCAATCGCTGTAGTTGTTGTAAGCTGAATTTGATCAGAGCCAGGCAAACACACACACACACACACACACACACACACACACACAATGCAAATTAAAATACATTTCAATAAACTCTGTCATGCGGTGGGGAAATTAATAAAGGAATAGCAAAACAAATAAATAGCATGCCTATAACAATTATTTCAGGATAATAATAATTCGTATTAAAACGAGCAATTGGTGAAGAGATGTGTGTCTTACCTCCCTGCTTTGGTGATGATCATTTCAGTTCCCACTTCATGAAACTTTGCCCACAGCTCTCGCTCGTGCAAGTAAACCTTTATCCCCTCCATTCCCTGAGAAACACAGAGATGGAGAACATTAACATCGCCGCGAGAGAGAGAGAGAGAGAGAGAGAGAGAGAGAGAGAGCTAAAGGAACTGAATGAGCAGGATTATTTAGGCTGATAAACTCAGCGTTTAAGTTCGTCGAACTTTAGATTGTGCTAAACACGCGTTTTAAAAATCGCCCTGTTAGAGCGAAAATATTATTATCCAATGATGCAGCAAAGAGAACATTTTCATAAATAATCCCACATGCACAGGCCGTCACACACACACACACACACACACACACACACACACACACACACACACACACACACACACACACACACACACACACACACACACACACACACACACACACACACACACACACACACACACACACACACTCATGCTAGATTGAGTTTTTGTGATATTATGCATTTGATTCCGTCAGTTTGACTCCTGCTCATATTGTACATGAACAACAGTAAGTTATGAAATTACTGCACAGCTTTATTAATAATCTTATGCCATCTGTTCAACAATCACCTCAGCATAGATGGCGTATTTCTTTTTCACACTCAAACACACACACACACACACACGCGCGCGCGTTTATTTAGCAATCTAAATGAGCTCATTGTATTGTTTTAATACACAGCTATAAACAGTAAAACACACAACCCTAACAGAACACTTTCACAATTTTACATGAATAAACTAGGCCTATTTTACACAAATAAAGGCGTCTTCAAACGGAGGATTTGACGGATTTAGCTCTCTCACACACACACACACACACACACACACACACACACACACACACACACACACACACACACACACACACACACACACACACACACACACACACACACACAGTAGCTCTAACCTGTTGAATGTATGTGGTCTGTGAGGAAGGGGATTTGCTGGCTCCGCTCTGTTTGTCCGCTTTGCCGTCGCTCGCCGGCTCTTTGGGCTCCGCGGCGCTCGGAGAGTTCTGCAGCCGGAACGCGTCTTCGCTGTCCGCCATGTCCGGAGGGCCTGTGCGCTGCTTCCACCGCGAGGCCTGGATCACAGAACACAACCATCAGCACTTTTGCTCTTTTAGATAAGCCCGTTTTGCAGCGCTTTAATTGATCACAATGGCATACATTCCAATTGTGTCTTTTTTATGATAACAACACCAACTTCCCAAAACTAACAATAACCCGCTGTTGAGCATTCTTCATTAAAACTCTCCCTTATGCTCCTACAAAAACACACACACATTACACACACACTACACACTGCACAAACAGAAGTTAGTTCTGCTTCTCTGAATGGGTCAGGAGCTGATCATTGGCTCTATTGTAAGTTCCTGTGGAGATGCACACTGTCTGATAGTAATGCTCCACGGCATGTGTGTGCCGATGGCCTGCGCGCGCTGCTCAGTGGATCTGGGCATTACCTTCAGTTCCGATGCAGTGTCGCGAGTCCCTGGAGCAGCACAGCGAGCTCGTATCACTTCCAGATATTGTCGGTTTGATGGCGAACTTCCCTTTGAATGTCACATATATTCCCAGCGTGAAGCTCGCGGGGTGAACCCATGGGTTTCCTCTCCGTCCTCCGCGCGGCGACTCTTCACGCGCACGCGTCCGCGCGATTAAACCCGAGAATCCCCGCTCTCGTGCGTGTGATGGACTCGCACTAATGGCAGTTCACGCGCATTGGGAGTGTGCAGAGGCTCTGGCTAGTATTCCTGGAGAAAGCACGATCACCTCCTCCCTCTCTCTCTCTCTCTCTCTGTTTCTCTAATGGTCAAACCCCGTGCGTTACGCTGGAAAACGGAAGCGCTGGGACGAACCACGTAGGTAGTGTGTGTTCGTCTGCAATGCCGTGACAATATCGGTCCACCCACAGTACACCCCCCCCCCCCCCACACACACACACCCCTCATCCGTGCTCTTCTCCGAGGAGACTTTTTAAACTCGCATTTAAAATAAGTTTGCATGCACAATGTCTCGTTTTATTAAACAGGCCTGTCTAAAAATGACAAATAAATGTGGATGTTCTGCATATGGCGGACGCGTTATCCACGTGGCCTTCACGGCACACATTCTATCAGTTCTGGCTTTGGCTGGGAATCGAACCCATGACCTTCGCTCGTGCACGCGCTCGTGTTCGAGCAGGAATGCATGATTTAAAATAGAGGAAATATCTCGCATTTAGAGTTAAAACCTGCTATTATTATATATATTATTATTATATATTATATATTACTGAGAGAAATAGAGAGAGCGGGCGCGCACACGTTATTACAACGCGGATTGCGTTTATAGGACGCTAGAAACGGGAGGGTTGCGTCACATTATCCAGTCGTGTGGGCTTTATTATGATTATGATTGAACAGTGAGCCTGGCTTCAGAAACCAGCTCCAGATAACTGCTTTCAGACAGGCTTTAATTGTTGGGTTTGGGTTATTTCCTCGAAATATGTTGGGCTTAACGCATTTAGAAACTGGTCTTTGTTTGACGCCAGTGCAGCTGAAATGCAAGTTTGTCCTCAGATGAAATCGATGCATGACTAAAGTGATCTCAACCCAAATCCACGCGGATCTCCTGATGGGTAAAGCTCAGGCCGAGGCGCCAAATCTAGTCAAGAAACTTCCCGGATCTCAGGAACTAAATATAGCCGCTGATAACCAGAGCCTCACGGACAGCGCGAGCGAGCCGGCGCGTCAGAGTCACAGAACCAGCCCAACACGAGCCGGTCCCGCCGCCTCACGGGCACGAGCATCAGATCCACTGAGCGGACGGTGAATCTGTTGATGAGATAGTGCTGTCAGAACACCTCTGATGGGATGCGCTGGGCTGTGCTGCACAAACACTGCAACTCTGATTATTATTCCGCAAAATGGATGAATGCAATTTATTTAAATGCTCAAAGAGAAACGGACGCGTGCTCAATGATCGGCTGTGATGTGTTGCAAAAGCTCTAGTTTTCTGCTCCTCGTTGCGCAAACTATGTGTTCATATTCAGCGCTCACAGGAAGTCA
>CM042242.1:71182977-71335477 GCA_023566225.1 Romanogobio albipinnatus | reverse complement strand
TAACGTTACCAAGCTCCAATCAAGAGCCCAACACACCAGAATGGGCAGGTAGGATTGTCATTCAGAAGAACTAATAGTATTGACGAGCCCTGCTCAATGAAAAATGCCCTGAGATAATGAATGATACCTGATGATTCAACAATACATTAATGCAACTGACCTGACTTGATTTGAAAGCTTTGTAAAAAGGGGATATTTGTGGTGAGAAATAAATGTAGCCAATTTAATTTAGTGTCAGAAAGAGAGCCAGGGCCCAGAGACTAATGCTCTCACGGTGAAAGACACAGGTAAGCTGCTATTGTACCATTGTGTGTGAATAAGCAAACATTATCACTGAAAAAAATGCTTATGTTACTTAGTATCTTACTTGTTTCCAGTTCAAATATCTAAATATTCTTAATTCAAGATACATTTACTAGACAAGTGAAATGGCATAAGAAATTATGTCTTGTTTTCGGGGGGGAAAAACACCCTAAAAACAAGTGATTTTGTTGTTGTTGCTAAAACAAGCTAAATCTAAAACTATTATTTTTTCTTACCTTGATTGGCAGATAATATCACTTAATTTTGAGGTGTTTTTCATACTTGTTTAATATATGCATCTTGTTGTAAGATTTTTGTTTTTAGATATTTGGACTGGAAACGAGACAAAAATACTAAGAGAAGCATTTTTGTTGTTGTTGCAGTGATCACATTAGTTACAATATAACAACTTTCTATGCCCAAGTGAAAGGGAATATGATAAAAGTAATATGAATTAAGCCTGCATATTTTTCCTTTTTTTAAATTTTTTTATTTAATTCAATTTCATTTGAACGTGCTTTCAGAGATGTCAAAGATTGACATGGAAAGTCAGAGATGTTAAAGATTACAATATGCTTTTATTGTGATTAAATACAGGTGCAAAAAGTCAGATAACAGTGCAATACTTGTTTAATTCTTTAACTAATGTTCTCATATTTGTGAAAAATATTTGAAGTTGTAAAGCAGCTGTTTCTTTGAAAAAGATGCTACTGTCATTAGAAAGTGCAATACATTTTATTTTAATCTTTTTTTATATATTTATTTTTGTTAGATTTTTTTTTCTTCATTTCAATGTTTGGATATTTATGAATACTAATTCTTAAAGAAAATAGATTCTGATACTGTCCTGTTATTTACAGTTCTAATAAATCTTCACTGTGAAGCAAAACTTAGGCTACTGTTTTTGCAAAATAATTTTCAAAAATACAAAGAATTACAAGGCTGTAGAGAACATGCGCCTATTGCAGACTTATATTCTGAGGTTTTAATTACATTATTTTAATATAGTCAGTCGTGAACTAAAGTGGGCCGGTCTAAGGCATGAAACTCCAGGGCTGAAAATGAGTCCCAATCCGGCCCTGACCTGAACCCCATAGAGAATCTGTGGGATATTGTGAAGAGAAAGTTGAGAGACGGCAGACCCAACACTCTGGATGAGCTTAAGGCCGCTCTCGAAGCATCCTGGGCCTCCAGAACACCTCAGCAGCGCCACAGGCTGATCGCCTCCATGCCACGCCGCACTGAAGCAGGCATTTCTGCAAAAGGATTCCCCACCAAGTATTGAGTGCATAACTGAACATAATTATTTGAAGGTTGACTTTATTTGTATTAAAAACACTTTTCTTTTATTGGTCGGATGAAATATGCTAATTTATTGAGAAGGACCTGTATATGTGTGTGCCGTATGGGCTGGGCTCCACGGCGACCCCTGCTGGCAGAGAGGTGTAAAGGCAACACAAACTCAGGCCAAACATGCATAAAACACCTTTTACAAATCTATTGCAAATGTTTTATTGAAAGTAAAATCTTTCAAACGCATCTGATTAAATATGAGGTGTTTTCTGTTCTTTAATCTCGTGTCAGGGCTTGTGTGTTTACCGGATGGCTCAGGTAAACAGGCCAATACGAGACTAACTCCTATACACTAATGTCTAATGAACCGTCTACAACTGATCAGGGATCAGCTGAAACCCCCAGACACGTGTTCAATGGCTCTCAGTGACTGCTCATCGGGTTCACGGAGATCATCGCCCCCTAGCGGCGACTTTACAAGCGTCTCGGTACAGTGATGACGTAACGAAGCCTCGTTTACCGAGATCACGTGACTTTTGAATCGAAACAAAAGATCCGCAGTGTTTTGAAATTGCCATCACTACTTTTAGCATGATTTAGGATGTTACCCTTACGAAAATAAACCATGGTTTTACTACAAATAAAACGAAAAAACCATGGTAACCGCACATTAACCACACTTTTGCTTCTCTAACCACAGTTTAGCCATGCTATTAGTGCTAAAACTGTAGTTATATAAATGGTATTCAATTAGCCAAATTTTTACTACAATAAAACCATGGTTGATTTTCGTAAGGGTACAGGCATGTCTCTAACATAAATGAACGCATTGCTAGTTCATGTTAACGTTATTAACATTGCATGATTTAGTAACATGTTCTAGCACATCGCTAGCATGTCTCTAACATGATTTAACACGTTTATAGCATAAATGAGCACATTGCTAGTTTATTTTAACATGTGATTAACATGATTTAGTATGGTGCTAGCATGATTTAACACATGCCTGTTTTATTTTGTGCATCTCCTTCAATAACCAATCTAAGTATGAACCTTCAAAACCAATTACATTTGATTATCAACTGGGTTCATTTGAACAAATAAGTTCTAAATTTTTCCAAAACCAAATGTTTTTGGTACTAAACATTTGTTAAATAAACCTTGTAACCTAAATTTGACTATTGATACGCCTTTGGTTGAGCAGGTTACTGAAACTAAACTCTTGGGTGTCAGGATGGATGATCAGCGCTCATGGACGGATCAGATGAATGATATTGTTTCTGGGATGGGCAGAGGCATTGCTTTAGCTAGGAAGTGTGTGCCGTTTTGTCCGCCCTCAGTCCTGAGATCAGTAGTCCAGTCTGTGGTCTGGTCACTGCTCAGTCGTTTGGTCCAGTGCCACACATGAGCACTTGAGAACTTCCCCTTGCACAGAATAGAGCGCCAGAGCTGCTGTTCGTACAGGACCAGTGTGAATGAGATGCACACTATATTAGAATGGGTGCAGGTACAGGATACATTACGGATAAGTCTTCTGTGCAGTGCTACAAAGACAAATAAGCAACAGATCATATTTTAATAAGATGGTCAAATGTATGATCTGTAATGAAAAATAAGTGTAATGACTCAAAATGAACTGTATTTATTCTTTTGATAACATATTGTAAAAAAAGTGTAATGTGATTGTGTTTTGATATTGTAAAATGGACCCCAGGAAGATTAGCGAGCAGATAAAGATGGAAGATAATGGGGCTCCAAATAAATAAACAAATAAACACACGCTGCTAGCATGTTGCGACCATGATTTAGCACATTGCTAGCCTGTTATTACAGTTTTTTCCATCTCTTTGGCTCTAATTTCAGAAACTTGATGTCATTTCTCCAAACGGTCATCACTGGTCACTGCGTTGGCTGCCCAATGTTAAAAACACTGCACTGAGCAGTCATAGCTCTGAAGAAATCTGGCTCAATCATTGGTTCAAAAAACACATTTGTTGTGAAATACCATTGAAACGTTAATTTAGATCACACACAAGCAGCCGAGAGTTTCACGGTGTCAGTGTTCGTGCAATCATTAAATATTGCAGTACAAAATATGGGCTTTGAATCAAAGCAAAACGATTACGAATAGAAAAGAAAAGACAGTCCTGTAAAACATCCTCAACTTGCTTGCACTGTAAAGAGCAACACACAGGAGTGATTACTGTACTTCTCTTGTGGGTTTGGCCACAGGTTCTCATCTACATCACAAAGGATGTTTTCATTAGCCAAACATTGGGAAAAACCTTCGGGACTGGACACTCTTTTGCTGTCCTCTACCACGTTCCCCCACACCTCTTATTGGGGACAATACATTTTCAACTAAATATCCAAATAAATCTAATTATTAAACTAAATTAACCATATAAACTAAATTACTGATCTAATTACTGATCTAAAGCCCACACTGCCACCGTATGATGATTGAAATGAGCTGATGACATCACCGTTTTCTCCAGTACGGCTGAATAAAATGATGCTGCATTATTTTCCTGTTTAACACTGTGAAGCTGCTCTGAGACAATCTACATTGTTAAAAGCGCTGTATAAATAAAGTTGACTTGACTTGACCTCTCAGAAGGGGTGCTTGACCCCTGCCATTGCTTTGACCAACACATCTTCCTCGTCTTCCTCCCACCACTGCTTGACCTCTGACCTGGTTCACCTGCCAGCTCCATGTTATGTATCGCTGTGTTGTTGCAAGTGGATCCCAATCAATTTTTGATATACTCGTTCCACAATGTGAACTCAATCATCAGTAACGAGTTGGCAGAGTTGGACGAGCGATCCCAAGGGCCTAAGGCAGAGGGGTCCAAGGGCATGGAAGGAGAGTAAGAAGGCATGGCAGAGGGGTCCGAGGGCATGGAAGGAGAGTAAGAGGGCATGAGGGGTCAGAGGGCATGGAAGGAGAGTAAGAAGGCATGGCAGAGGGGTCCGAGGGCATGGAAGGAGAGTAAGAGGGCATGAGGGGTCAGAGGGCATGGAAGGAGAGTAAGAAGCCATGGCAGACGGGTCCAAGGGCATGGAAGAAAAGTAAGAAGGTATGGCAGAGGGGTCCGAGGGCATGGAAGGAGAGTAAGAGGGCATGGCAGACGGGTCCGAGGGCATGGAAGGAGAGTAAGAGGGCATGGCAGACGGGTCCAAGGGCATGGAAGGAGAGTAAGAGGGCATGGCAGAGGGGTCAGAGGGCATGGAAGGAGAGTAAGAGGGCATGGCAGTGGGATCCGAGGGCATGGCAGGAGAGTAAGAGGGCATGGCAGAGGGGTCCGAGGGCATGGCAGGAGAGTAAGAGGGCATGGCAGTGGGATCCGAGGGCATGGCAGTGGGATCCGAGGGCATGGCAGGAGAGTAAGAGGGCATGGCAGAGGGGTCCAAGGGCATGGAAGGAGAGTAAGAGGGCATGGCAGTGGGGTCCGAGGGCATGGAAGGAGAGTAAGAGGGCATGGCAGAGGGGTCAGAGGGCATGGAAGGAGAGTAAGAGGGCATGGCAGTGGGATCCGAGGGCATGGCAGGAGAGTAAGAGGGCATGGCAGTGGAATCCGAGGGCATGGAAGAAGAGTAAGAGGGCATGGCAGAGGGATCCGAGGGCATGGAAGGAGAGTAAGAGGGCATGGCAGTGGAATCCGAGGGCATGGAAGGAGAGTAAGAGGGCATGGCAGTGGAATCCGAGGGCATGGAAGAAGAGTAAGAGGGCATGGCAGAGGGGTCCGAGGGCATGGCAGGAGAGTAAGAGGGCATGGCAGAGGGATCCGAGGGCATGGAAGGAGAGTAAGAGGGCATGGCAGAGGGGTCCGAGGGCATGGCAGGAGAGTAAGAGGGGATGGCAGAGGGATCCGAGGGCATGGAAGGAGAGTAAGAGGGCATGGCAGAGGGGTCAGAGGGCATGGAAGGAGAGTAAGAGGGCATGGCAGAGGGGTCAGAGGGCATGGAAGGAGAGTAAGAGGGCATGGCAGTGGGATCCGAGAGCATGGCAGGAGAGTAAGAGGGCATGGCAGAGGGGTCCGAGAGCATGGCAGGAGAGTAAGAGGGCATGGCAGAGGGGTCAGAGGGCATGGAAGGAGAGTAAGAGGGCATGGCAGAGGGGTCAGAGGGCATGGAAGGAGAGTAAGAGGGCATGGCAGTGGGATCCGAGAGCATGGCAGGAGAGTAAGAGGGCATGGCAGAGGGGTCCGAGAGCATGGCAGGAGAGTAAGAGGGCATGGCAGAGGGGTCAGAGGGCATGGAAGGAGAGTAAGAGGGCATGGCAGAGGGATCGGAGGGCATGGAAGGAGAGTAAGAGGGCATGGCAGAGGGATCGGAGGGCATGGAAGGAGAGTAAGAGGGCATGGCAGAGGGATCGGAGGGCATGGAAGGAGAGTAAGAGGGCATGGCAGAGGGGTCCTACAACACAACGGCTCAACCATACTTATCTTTCCTGATTATCCACCGAGTGTAGCCCGTGCCAGGTGGCAGAGGTCCGTAAACAACTTCGAGGACGAGACGGGGTCCGCTATAGTCTTCTACATCCAGCCTGATTTCGGATCACGTATAACGGGACGGATAAGCAGTTTCATGATGCAGCGGAGGCCATGGCGTATGTTAAGGGCAACATTCTGCGTGAGGTGGTTTGTCTTCACCTATTGATGTGGGACTACAGTTAAGTTCATTTCTTTTAAGGGCCTTAAAAAACAGTTACTCTTATGTTTTTATGTAATGTTATTCTTTTTTATGTTTTTATACACGCTACCAGTCTTAAGGTCTGTTAGAAGATAAAAAGCGCCACCTTTTATATTTCTATTTAATTTGGAGTATTGGGGTTATTTTAAAATATGTTGTGAACATGTCTGTGCAGAGCAAGCCGCAGAGCTAGAGTTCTTTAAAAAAGCACTTTCTGTGTGGATTTGGGTTATTTTTCTCCATGTTCTAGTCGGGGACTGGGGAAGGTACTGTTGCACTAAATTGATTGCTCCTATTTTTTGTTTTGCTAGTTCTGGGTTAGTGGAGGGACTCTCTTCTGTATACGTGGCACAAATGTTACTTAGGCTGGAGCCGTACTACTACAACTTATAAATACTTAACACTGATATAAATGAACGCTCATACTGATGTTTCAGGTACTTGCCAGATAAACTTTGTTAGTTGGAATGTTAAATCTCTAAATCACCCAGTGAAACGCCGGAAAATACTCTCACATCTTAAGGAACTGAAGGCAGATATTGTCTTCTTGCAAGAAACCCAATCTGACCACTTTAGACTTAGAGATGGGTAGGACAAATTTTCCTCTCTATTTTTCATTCCAAATCTAGGGGAACGGCTATTTTGATCAAAAAGACTCTCCCGCTTGTAGTGTCAAAAGCTGATGCTGACTCTGCTGGCCGTTGTATAATAGTAGTGGGCAGACTGAACAGTACCCCAGTAGTTCTAGCGAATGTGTACGCACCCAACTGGGATGGCATTTTTTACCAGCCTCTTCTCCCGAATACCTGATATAGATACACATCAAGTCATATTATGAGGAGATATTAATTGTGTACTGTCTGAACTCTGGATCGTAGTTCACCCAAGACCATGCAATGGTCTTCCGGAATGACTGATGTTTGGCGGTTTCAGAATCCTGGGCGCAGATGCTACTCCTTCTACTCACCGGTTCACAAAACATATTCTCGGATCGATTATTTTTTTGTTGATAATAGTTTACTTTCATTAGTCAGTAAATGTGAATATCAGGCAATAGTGATATCAGACCATGCACCACTGTTAATTACTTTAAACTTGCCTAATACAAGCAGTGGATGTCGACCGTGGTGCTTTAATACATTACTACTCTCAGATTCAGAGGTTGTTCAATTTATTTCTAAGGAAATAAATGAGTTTTTAGAGCATAACCGGACGCCAGGGGTGTCCTACTGTCTAATTCGGGAAACGTTAAAAGCTTATCTCAGAGGCCACATCATATCGTATAGTGCCCGTGTAAAGAAAAAACAACAGGAAAGGCTTAAAAAGATAGGAAGTGATATTTTGCAAATTAATGGGATTCTCTCACACTCGCCATCGGTTGATTTATTTAAGGAACGATTGGCTCTTCAGACAGAATTCAATCTGTTATCTAGAAAACTTATTGAGAACCTTTTGAATAAATCCAGGTATAAGTCTTATGAACACGGCGAAAAAACAGGAAAAATCTTAGCTCATCAACTACGGCAACAAAGTGTCGATCAGTCTATCCTCGAAATTATTGATGAACACGACAAAAAATGAACTGATCCATTAGAGATTAATAATAGGTTTATGGAGTATTATTCGCAATTATATTCATCTGAATCTAGTGGAAATGAGGAACTGTTTGACTCATCTTTTAGCAAAGTTACTCTTCCCACTATTGATGAACAATGTGCCTCAGATTTGGAAAGACCATTTTCAAAGGCCGAAATATTGAAAGCAATTGCCACCATGCAAAGTGGACCCGATGGCTTTCCGAGTGAATTTTTCCAAAAATTCTCCTCAGAACTTCCAGAATCTTACTCGCTGTCTATGATCCTTCATCTCAGGGTCGTTACCAGAAACCATGAGACAAGCAGTTATTTCTTTAATTCATAAAAAGGGTCAAATTAAATTAGATTGCAGCTCATATCGACCCATTACATTGTTAAACCTTGATAGTAAAATATTTGCCAAACTTTTAGCATGTCGATTAGAGATTGTTATAGTTTCAATAGTGTCTGATGATCAGACTGGCTTTATCAAAGATCCATATTCATTCTACAATATACGCAGACTTTTGAATATCCTTCACCCGATATACCTGAGGTGCTTCTGTCACTTGATGCTGAAAAAGCATTTGATCGGGTGGAGTGGGACTACCTCTTCTATACCTTGAAGAAATTTGGCTTTGGTGCCAAATTCATATCATGGATTAATGTTTTATATTCCTCTCCTGTAGCAGCAATTCGGACAAATAATAACATATCATCCTTTTTCCAATTAAGCCGTGGGATTAGGCAGGGATGCCCATTATCCCCCTCATCATTTGCCCTGATGATTGAGCCCTGGCAGGGGCAATACGGTCCGATCATACTATTAAAGGCATACTGAGGGGTGAGTCTGAACATAAAGTGTCCCTTTATGCGGATGATACTCTCTTGTATGTGTCTGATCCGCTTAAGACATTGCCTCGTCTACTGTCATTACTTGGTAGTTTTGGGAAAATATCAGATTATAAAATAAACATGCAAAAAAGTGAACTTATGCCGACTAACACTGCAGCCAGACTGATCACATTTAACTCCTTACCATTTAAAATAAGTAAAGATAAATTAAAGTATTTAGGTATATGGGTTACTAATAATTACACGAACCTCTATAAAACAAATTTTATTCCATTGATAGATTCTATAAAACAAGATTTTGAGCGTTGTGGTACACTACCGCTACCACTAGGAGGCAGGATATACACGTCAAGATGAATATCCTACCCAGATTTCTATATCTGTTCCAGTGTATCCTGATATTTTTAACCAAATCGGTTTTATAGACAAGCTGGTATCAGCTTTTATATGGAATGGGAAAAATGCACGCATCCGTAAAAGTGTTCTGCAGCGACACCGAGAGCATGGAGGACTATCATTACCCAATTTCCAGTTCTGTTATTGGGCAGCCAATGCTCGTTCTGTGTTATGTTCACAGTAAATCCCCAGTGTTGAATTAACACCGCTCAGTGCTCATATGGGAACCATCAGCAGGTGTTACAGTAACACTGAAGCAGAGTTAGAGTTAATAACATACTTAAGAGATTCATTGAGTGATGATTGATTGATTATTGAAGACACCTGATGATAATGAGCAGAATCACTGAAGGACAGAGAAACACAACTACAGCCACAGCTTAAGATGAAGACATCACATCTCTCTTATTACAAACACACTGACTTTATTTCTGTCATCTACAGAAGTTCTTATTGAGAAGTAACAGAGGTTTAGAGGTTTAGAGGTTTAGAGGTTTAGAGGTTTAGAGGTTTAGAGGTTTAGAGGTTTAGAGGTTTAGAGGTTTAGAGGTTTAGAGGTTTAGAGGTTTAGAGGTTGATGTTTTATGGGAAATGTTTGGTCACCGTTATGGGGATCAGTGTTTATTTTAGTTGGCCAGTTTGACTCTTGGCATTTTATGTAAACAGAATTTACTGGAACACATGCTTTTGTTGCAAAGGAATCCATAAACATAAATTATCAGGTGAAATAGTTATCATCATAAAGATTTTTTGTTGTTGACCAAACTAATCTTTGAGAAAAGTGGATAATAGAAATGTTAATAAAATTTGTTTTAATAGATTTTCACCATAAATGCTTTACTGCCACAGATCAGTCATCCTAAATCTAGATTTTTAGATATATTTAGGGGGGGGGGGAATGTTTGCGCACACAGACATCAAGAATCATCCTATGCATCTCAACAATGGTGACATCATGAGTGTTATACTATGATGATTATATATCCCAGCATGCATTGCAGTATGAAGCATGTCACCGTCGTAGAGATGCTGGTTCTTGATGTTTGTGTGGGTGTGCCGAAAGTGGTTTTCTTTACAATGTATTTAAATAACAACATTCAGAACATTTGATATCTGGCAAGAAAGGACTGCTGGTGAAAATCTACTAATAACAATTTGACAATTTTATTTTTTTATGTGTCAATTATCAGTCTCCTTTATGATGTTGAAAGATGTATCATATGACCGTCTTTGTTTATGGCTACTTTCGCATCAAATTATGTGTTTGAGTAAACACTGTTACAAAGACCACAACCTGACATCAAGAGTCAAACTGGCCAACTAAAATAAACACTGATCCCCATAACGGTGACCAAACATTTCCCATAAAACATCAACCTCTAAACCTCTAAACCTCTAAACCTCTAAACCTCTAAACCTCTAAACCTCTAAACCTCTAAACCTCTAAACCTCTAAACCTCTAAACCTCTGTTACTTCTCAATAAGAACTTCTGTAGATGTCAGAAATAAAGTCAGTGTGTTTGTAATAAGAGAGATGTGATGTCTTCATCTTAAGCTGTGGCTGTAGTTGTGTTTCTCTGTCCTTCAGTGATTCTGCTCATTATCATCAGGTGTCTTCAATAATCAATCAATCATCACTCAATGAATCTCTTAAGTATGTTATTAACTCTAACTCTGCTTCAGTGTTACTGTAACACCTGCTGGTAAATACAAACCATTTGAATTTGTCACTGTTACTTAATATTTATATGTGCAGTTTACGTAATAATGTTATGTTAAATCTATAAAAGTTTATTATGTTAGGTCAACACATTTATTGATTTAATTTATCTTATTAAATGAACTACTTGCTCTACAAGTGTAAGTGAAAAACTATTAAATATAACAAAAACCATACTTTTAGAAACAAAATTTAAAAATTACTTACAATAAATGAGTGTGTGAGTGGCCACAGGCCCTCTTCTGCATACCGGTGACCACACAATGACAGAAACTGCTCTAAATGTCCAACATAACACTGACATAAACGAACACATCTTCCCCTTTACTAAAGAAGATAAAGAACACTTTAGTCCCTAAATGTGCTCTCCTAATGCAGTCCCTTGCAAAGCATGCTGGGAACTACAGATCCACTGGCCAGTTTGTTGGTTTCCCTCAGCGATGTTAAGTTGACCGAACACACACTTATTAAGTAAAGCTGACCATATTTACTTTTAGTAGACACAACTCAGTAAATCTAAGTACATTTAGTTGCATGAGTTTATTAAGTAATGTGAACAAGGATGATTTGAGTGCAACTAACAACAGAGGAAGATCACTTTGTTGAGTCCTCCGCTCTGACGCGCGATCGCTGTGTGTGAACAGAAGGTGGCGCTGGCTGACCACAAGTGACCGATGACTGTAGAAGCAGGACCATGGCAGAGAGAATTGAGCTGACCAGCAGATTCCTATCATTGAAGTCTCATTTTGTTGTTACAGTGTTTTTTGTAATTGTTGAGGGTTCCATATACTATCATAATTCATATTTATTATGATGTTTGTGTTTTAAACTGATACCAAAAGCCCCTCTGTGAACATAGAGGACAGTGACTCTGTGTGTGTGTGTGTGAGTGTGTGTGAGAGTGTGTGTGAGAGTGTGTGTGAGAGTGTGTGTGAGTGTGTGTGTGTGTGAGTGTGTGTGTGTGTGAGTGTGTGTGTGAGTGTGTGTTTGTGTGAGTGTGTGTGTGAGTGTGTGTGAGTGTGTGTGTGTGTGAGTGTGTGTGTGTGTGTGTGTGTGAGTGTGTGTGTGTGTGTGTGTGTGTGAGTGTGTGTGTGTGTGTGTGTGTGTGTGTGTGTGTGAGTGTGTGTGTGTGTGTGTGTGTGTGTGTGTGTGTGAGTGTGTGTGTGTGAGTGTGTGTTTGTGTGAGTGTGTGTGTGAGTGTGTGTGAGTGTGTGTGTGTGTGTGTGTGTGTGAGTGTGTGTGTGAGTGTGTGTTTGTGTGTGTGTGTGTGTGTGAGTGTGTGTGTGAGTGTGTGTGAGTGTGTGTGTGTGTGAGTGTGTGTGTGTGTGTGTGTGTGTGTGTGTGTGAGTGTGTGTGTGTGTGTGTGTGAGTGTGTGTGTGTGTGTGTGTGTGTGAGTGTGTGTGTGTGTGTGTGTGTGTGTGTGTGTGTGTGAGTGTGTGTGTGTGTGTGTGTGTGTGTGTGTGTGTGTGTGTGTGTTTGTGTGTGTAAACAGATGTAAATTCACGAGTTTGTGTGCCCATATAATCTTGGTAAAAGTGGTAAAGGGATCTGGCTTGTCTGCTGTAGAGGGGCTCGGAGAGGATATTCCACCAGAGCTCTGATTGCCCCATAACAGGAAAATTGTCCAATGGGGGAGCAGGGAGGAGGAGGAGAGATGCTGCAGGGACTAACAACGGGAAGAGGTCAACTGTGGGTTTTATACCTTGGTATTAATTGGAAGATTAGATGGGCGTACTTCCTCCCGAAATTACGTTTAATAACTTCACTAGTTTATTTGCTCTAGTTTAGAAAATGGTAATAAAATATGAGCAGAACTCAGAGTTAAACTGTCAGAACAAATGACATTACAGACACACATTACCTAAACAGATCATATCTGACGTCTGAATCATTATTGGTTTGATGGGACACATCAATCCATTTGAATGCGACACTACTCAAATTTTATACTTGATTGATATTTGCTCTTCAATTAAGAAATTAATCTAAAAACAAAAATGTGGCCAACTAGTTTTTATTAGATTTTTCTACAATGGACATCACGACTGAAGCAACAATGCACTTTTATGATGAATAGATGCACTTTTATGATGAATAGATGCACTTTTATGATGAATAGATGCACTTTTATGATGGATGGATGCACTTTTATGATGGATGGATGCACTTTTATGATGGATAGATGCACTTTTATGATGAATAGATGCACTTTTATGATGGATGGATAGATGCACTTTTATGATGGATGGATAGATGCACTTTTATGATGGATGCACTTTTATGATGGATGGATGCACTTTTATGATGAATAGATGCACTTTTATGATGGATGGATAGATGCACTTTTATAAATAATAATAATAATAATAATTAATTACATTTATATAGCGCTTTTCTAGGCACTCACTCAAAGCGCTTTTACATAGAAGGGGGGAATCTCCTCAACCACCACCAATGTGCAGCATCCACCTGGATGATGCGACGGCAGCCATATTGCGCCAGTACGCCCACCACACACCAGCTGATTGGTGGAGAGGAGACTGAGGGATGATACCAATCTTATATATGGGGATGATTAGGAGGCCATGATGGACAGGGGCCAATGGGCACATTTTTTTGGCCAGGATGCCGGGGTTACACCCCTACTCTTTATCGAAAGACATCCTGGGATTTTTAATGACCACAGAGAGTCAGGACCTCGGTTTAACGTCTCATCCGAAGGACGGTGCTTGTTACAGTATAGTGTCCCCATCACTATACTGGGGCGTTAGGACCCACACAGACCACAGGGTGAGCACCCCCTGTTGGCCTCACTAACACCTCTACCAGCAGCTACCTAGTTTTCCCAATTTGGTCTCCCATCCAGGTACTAACCAGGCTCAGCCCTGCTTAGCTTCAGTGGGAAACCAGTCTCTGGCTACAGGGTGATATAGCTGCTGGCTAAGAATAGATGCACTTTTATGATGGATGGATGCACTTTTATGATAGATGGACGCACTTTTATGATGAATAGATGCACTTTTATGATGGATGGATGCACTTTTATGATGGACAGATGCACTTTTATGATGGATGGATGCACTTTTATGATGGTCAGTTGCACTTTTATGATGGATGAATAGATGCACTTTTATGATGGATGGATGCACTTTTATGATAGATGGACGCACTTTTATGATGAATAGATGCACTTTTATGATGGATGGATGCACTTTTATGATGGACAGATGCACTTTTATGATGGATGGATGCACTTTTATGATGGTCAGTTGCACTTTTATGATGGATGGATAGATGCACTTTTATGATGGATGGATGCACTTTTATGATGGATAGATGCACTTTTATGATGGATGGATGCACTTTTATGATGAATAGATAGACTTTTATGATAGATGGACGCACTTTTATGATGAATAGATGCACTTTTATGATGGATAGATGCACTTTTATGATGGATGGATGCACTTTTATGATGGACGGATGCACTTTTATGATGGATGGATAGATGCACTTTTATGATGGATGGATGCACTTTTATGATGGATGGATAGATGCACTTTTATGATGGATGGATGCACTTTTATGATGGATAGATGCACTTTTATGATGGATGGATGCACTTTTATGATGAATAGATAGACTTTTATGATAGATGGACGCACTTTTATGATGAATAGATGCACTTTTATGATGGATGGATGCACTTTTATGATGGTCAGTTGCACTTTTATGATGGATGGATAGATGCACTTTTATGATGGATGGATGCACTTTTATGATGGATAGATGCACTTTTATGATGGATGGATGCACTTTTATGATGAATAGATAGACTTTTATGATAGATGGACGCACTTTTATGATGAATAGATGCACTTTTATGATGGATGGATGCACTTTTATGATGGATAGATGCACTTTTATGATGAATAGATGCACTATTATGATGGATAGATGCACTTTTATGATGGATAGATGCACTTTTATGATGGATGGATGCACTTTTATGATGGACAGATGCACTTTTATGATGGACAGATGCACTTTTTTGATGGATGGATGCACTTTTATGATGAATAGATGCACTTTTATGATAGATGGACGCACTTTTATGATGAATAGATGCACTTTTATGATGGATGGATGCACTTTTATGATGGACAGATGCACTTTTATGATGGACAGATGCACTTTTATGATGGATGGATGCACTTTTATGATGAATAGATGCACTTTTATGATAGATGGACGCACTTTTATGATGAATAGATGCACTTTTATGATGGATGGATGCACTTTTATGATGGACGGATGCACTTTTATGATGGATAGATGCACTTTTATGATGGATGGATGCACTTTTATGATGGATGGATGCACTTTTATGATGGATAGATGCACTTTTATGATGAATAGATGCACTTTTATGATGGATAGATGCACTTTTATGATAGATGGATGCACTTTTATGATGAATAGATGCACTTTTATGATGGATAGATGCACTTTTATGATGGATGGATGCACTTTTATGATGGATAGATGCACTTTTATGATGAATAGATGCACTTTTATGATGGATAGATGCACTTTTATGATGGATGGATGCACTTTTATGATGAATAGATGCACTTTTATGATAGATGGACGCACTTTTATGATGAATAGATGCACTTTTATGATGGATAGATGCACTTTTATGATGGATGGATGCACTTTTATGATGGATGGACTTTTATGATGGATGGATGCACTTTTATGATAGATGGATGCACTTTTATGATGAATAGATGCACTTTTATGATGGATAGATGCACTTTTATGATGGATGGATGCACTTTTATGATGGATAGATGCACTTTTATGATGAATAGATGCACTTTTATGATGGATGGATGCACTTTTATGATAGATGGATGCACTTTTATGATGAATAGATGCACTTTTATGATGGATGGATGCACTTTTATGATGGATGGATGCACTTTTATGATAGATGGATGCACTTTTATGATGAATAGATGCACTTTTATGATGGATGGATGCACTTTTATGATGGATGGATGCACTTTTATGATAGATGGATGCACTTTTATGATGAATAGATGCACTTTTATGATGGATGGATGCACTTTTATGATAGATGGATGCACTTTTATGATGAATATATGCACTTTTATGATGGATGGATGCACTTTTATGATGAATATATGCACTTTTATGATGGATGGATGCACTTTTATAATGAATATATGCACTTTTATGATGGATGGATGCACTTTTATGATGAATATATGCACTTTTATGATGGATGGATGCACTTTTATGATGAATATATGCACTTTTATGATGGACAGATGCACTTTTATGATGGATAGATGCACTTTTATGATGGATGGATGCACTTTTATGATGGATGGATGCACTTTTATGATGGATGGATGCACTTTTATGATGGATGGATGCACTTTTATGATGGATGCATGCACTTTTATGATGGACAGATGCACTTTTATGATGAATATATGCACTTTTATGATGGATGGATGCACTTTTATGATGGATGGATGCACTTTTATGATGGATGGATGCACTTTTATGATGGATAGATGCACTTTTATGATGAATAGATGCACTTTTATGATGGATGGATAGATGCACTTTTATGATGGATGGATAGATGCACTTTTATGATGGATGGATGCACTTTTATGATGGATAGATGCACTTTTATGATGAATAGATGCACTTTTATGATGGATGGATAGATGCACTTTTATGATGGATGGATGCACTTTTATGATGGATGGATGCACTTTTATGATGAATAGATGCACTTTTATGATGGATGGATAGATGCACTTTTATGATGGATGGATGCACTTTTATGATGGATGGATGCACTTTTATGATGGTCAGTTGCACTTTTATGATGGATGGATGCACTTTTATGATGGATGGATGCACTTTTATGATGGATAGATGCACTTTTATGATGGATATATGCACTTTTATGATGGATAGATGCACTTTTATGATGAATAGATGCACTTTTATGATGGATGGATGCACTTTTATGATAGATGGATGCACTTTTATGATGAATAGATGCACTTTTATGATGGATAGATGCACTTTTATGATGGACAGATGCACTTTTTTGATGGATGGATGCACTTTTATGATGAATAGATGCACTTTTATGATAGATGGACGCACTTTTATGATGAATAGATGCACTTTTATGATGGATGGATGCACTTTTATGATGGACAGATGCACTTTTATGATGGACAGATGCACTTTTATGATGGATGGATGCACTTTTATGATGAATAGATGCACTTTTATGATAGATGGACGCACTTTTATGATGAATAGATGCACTTTTATGATGGATAGATGCACTTTTATGATGGATGGATGCACTTTTATGATGGATGGATGCACTTTTATGATGGATAGATGCACTTTTATGATGAATAGATGCACTTTTATGATGGATAGATGCACTTTTATGATAGATGGATGCACTTTTATGATGAATAGATGCACTTTTATGATGGATAGATGCAGTTTTATGATGGATGGATGCACTTTTATGATGGATAGATGCACTTTTATGATGAATAGATGCACTTTTATGATGGATAGATGCACTTTTATGATGGATGGATGCACTTTTATGATGAATAGATGCACTTTTATGATAGATGGACGCACTTTTATGATGAATAGATGCACTTTTATGATGGATAGATGCACTTTTATGATGGATGGATGCACTTTTATGATGGATGGATGCACTTTTATGATGGATGGATGCACTTTTATGATAGATGGATGCACTTTTATGATGAATAGATGCACTTTTATGATGGATAGATGCACTTTTATGATGGATGGATGCACTTTTATGATGGATAGATGCACTTTTATGATGAATAGATGCACTTTTATGATGGATGGATGCACTTTTATGATAGATGGATGCACTTTTATGATGAATAGATGCACTTTTATGATGGATGGATGCACTTTTATGATGGATGGATGCACTTTTATGATAGATGGATGCACTTTTATGATGAATAGATGCACTTTTATGATGGATGGATGCACTTTTATGATGGATGGATGCACTTTTATGATAGATGGATGCACTTTTATGATGAATAGATGCACTTTTATGATGGATGGATGCACTTTTATGATAGATGGATGCACTTTTATGATGAATATATGCACTTTTATGATGGATGGATGCACTTTTATGATGAATATATGCACTTTTATGATGGATGGATGCACTTTTATGATGAATATATGCACTTTTATGATGGATGGATGCACTTTTATGATGAATATATGCACTTTTATGATGGATGGATGCACTTTTATGATGAATATATGCACTTTTATGATGGACAGATGCACTTTTATGATGGATAGATGCACTTTTATGATGGATGGATGCACTTTTATGATGGATAGATGCACTTTTATGATGGATGGATGCACTTTTATGATGGATGGATGCACTTTTATGATGGATGCATGCACTTTTATGATGGACAGATGCACTTTTATGATGAATATATGCACTTTTATGATGGATGGATGCACTTTTATGATGGATGGATGCACTTTTATGATGGATGGATGCACTTTTATGATGGATAGATGCACTTTTATGATGAATAGATGCACTTTTATGATGGATAGATGCACTTTTATGATGAATAGATGCACTTTCATGATGGATGGATGCACTTTTATGATGAATAGATGCACTTTTATGATAGATGGACGCACTTTTATGATGAATAGATGCACTTTTATGATGGATGGATGCACTTTTATGATGAATAGATGCACTTTTATGATAGATGGACGCACTTTTATGATGAATAGATGCACTTTTATGATGGATAGATGCACTTTTATGATGGATGGATGCACTTTTATGATGGACGGATGCACTTTTATGATGGATGGATGCACTTTTATGATGGATAGATGCACTTTTATGATGAATAGATGCACTATTATGATGGATAGATGCACTTTTATGATGGATAGATGCACTTTTATGATGGATGAATGCACTTTTATGATGGACAGATGCACTTTTATGATGGACAGGTACACTTTTTTGATGGATGGATGCACTTTTATGATGAATAGATGCACTTTTATGATAGATGGACGCACTTTTATGATGAATAGATGCACTTTTATGATGGATGGATGCACTTTTATGATGGACAGATGCACTTTTATGATGGACAGATGCACTTTTATGATGGATGGATGCACTTTTATGATGAATAGATGCACTTTTATGATAGATGGACGCACTTTTATGATGAATAGATGCACTTTTATGATGGATAGATGCACTTTTATGATGGATGGATGCACTTTTATGATGGATGGATGCACTTTTATGATGGATGGATGCACTTTTATGATGAATAGATGCACTTTTATGATAGATGGACGCACTTTTATGATGAATAGATGCACTTTTATGATGGATAGATGCACTTTTATGATGGATGGATGCACTTTTATGATGGATGGATGCACTTTTATGATAGATGGATGCACTTTTATGATGGACGGATGCACTTTTATGATGGATGGATAGATGCACTTTTATGATGGATGGATGCACTTTTATGATGGATGGATAGATGCACTTTTATGATGGATGGATGCACTTTTATGATGGATAGATGCACTTTTATGATGGATGGATGCACTTTTATGATGAATAGATAGACTTTTATGATAGATGGACGCACTTTTATGATGAATAGATGCACTTTTATGATGGATGGATGCACTTTTATGATGGTCAGTTGCACTTTTATGATGGATGGATAGATGCACTTTTATGATGGATGGATGCACTTTTATGATGGATAGATGCACTTTTATGATGGATGGATGCACTTTTATGATGAATAGATAGACTTTTATGATAGATGGACGCACTTTTATGATGAATAGATGCACTTTTATGATGGATGGATGCACTTTTATGATGGATAGATGCACTTTTATGATGAATAGATGCACTATTATGATGGATAGATGCACTTTTATGATGGATAGATGCACTTTTATGATGGATGGATGCACTTTTATGATGGACAGATGCACTTTTATGATGGACAGATGCACTTTTTTGATGGATGGATGCACTTTTATGATGAATAGATGCACTTTTATGATAGATGGACGCACTTTTATGATGAATAGATGCACTTTTATGATGGATGGATGCACTTTTATGATGGACAGATGCACTTTTATGATGGACAGATGCACTTTTATGATGGATGGATGCACTTTTATGATGAATAGATGCACTTTTATGATAGATGGACGCACTTTTATGATGAATAGATGCACTTTTATGATGGATGGATGCACTTTTATGATGGACGGATGCACTTTTATGATGGATAGATGCACTTTTATGATGGATGGATGCACTTTTATGATGGATGGATGCACTTTTATGATGGATAGATGCACTTTTATGATGAATAGATGCACTTTTATGATGGATAGATGCACTTTTATGATAGATGGATGCACTTTTATGATGAATAGATGCACTTTTATGATGGATAGATGCACTTTTATGATGGATGGATGCACTTTTATGATGGATAGATGCACTTTTATGATGAATAGATGCACTTTTATGATGGATAGATGCACTTTTATGATGGATGGATGCACTTTTATGATGAATAGATGCACTTTTATGATAGATGGACGCACTTTTATGATGAATAGATGCACTTTTATGATGGATAGATGCACTTTTATGATGGATGGATGCACTTTTATGATGGATGGACTTTTATGATGGATGGATGCACTTTTATGATAGATGGATGCACTTTTATGATGAATAGATGCACTTTTATGATGGATAGATGCACTTTTATGATGGATGGATGCACTTTTATGATGGATAGATGCACTTTTATGATGAATAGATGCACTTTTATGATGGATGGATGCACTTTTATGATAGATGGATGCACTTTTATGATGAATAGATGCACTTTTATGATGGATGGATGCACTTTTATGATGGATGGATGCACTTTTATGATAGATGGATGCACTTTTATGATGAATAGATGCACTTTTATGATGGATGGATGCACTTTTATGATGGATGGATGCACTTTTATGATAGATGGATGCACTTTTATGATGAATAGATGCACTTTTATGATGGATGGATGCACTTTTATGATAGATGGATGCACTTTTATGATGAATATATGCACTTTTATGATGGATGGATGCACTTTTATGATGAATATATGCACTTTTATGATGGATGGATGCACTTTTATAATGAATATATGCACTTTTATGATGGATGGATGCACTTTTATGATGAATATATGCACTTTTATGATGGATGGATGCACTTTTATGATGAATATATGCACTTTTATGATGGACAGATGCACTTTTATGATGGATAGATGCACTTTTATGATGGATGGATGCACTTTTATGATGGATGGATGCACTTTTATGATGGATGGATGCACTTTTATGATGGATGGATGCACTTTTATGATGGATGCATGCACTTTTATGATGGACAGATGCACTTTTATGATGAATATATGCACTTTTATGATGGATGGATGCACTTTTATGATGGATGGATGCACTTTTATGATGGATGGATGCACTTTTATGATGGATAGATGCACTTTTATGATGAATAGATGCACTTTTATGATGGATGGATAGATGCACTTTTATGATGGATGGATAGATGCACTTTTATGATGGATGGATGCACTTTTATGATGGATAGATGCACTTTTATGATGAATAGATGCACTTTTATGATGGATGGATAGATGCACTTTTATGATGGATGGATGCACTTTTATGATGGATGGATGCACTTTTATGATGAATAGATGCACTTTTATGATGGATGGATAGATGCACTTTTATGATGGATGGATGCACTTTTATGATGGATGGATGCACTTTTATGATGGTCAGTTGCACTTTTATGATGGATGGATGCACTTTTATGATGGATGGATGCACTTTTATGATGGATAGATGCACTTTTATGATGGATATATGCACTTTTATGATGGATAGATGCACTTTTATGATGAATAGATGCACTTTTATGATGGATGGATGCACTTTTATGATAGATGGATGCACTTTTATGATGAATAGATGCACTTTTATGATGGATAGATGCACTTTTATGATGGACAGATGCACTTTTTTGATGGATGGATGCACTTTTATGATGAATAGATGCACTTTTATGATAGATGGACGCACTTTTATGATGAATAGATGCACTTTTATGATGGATGGATGCACTTTTATGATGGACAGATGCACTTTTATGATGGACAGATGCACTTTTATGATGGATGGATGCACTTTTATGATGAATAGATGCACTTTTATGATAGATGGACGCACTTTTATGATGAATAGATGCACTTTTATGATGGATAGATGCACTTTTATGATGGATGGATGCACTTTTATGATGGATGGATGCACTTTTATGATGGATAGATGCACTTTTATGATGAATAGATGCACTTTTATGATGGATAGATGCACTTTTATGATAGATGGATGCACTTTTATGATGAATAGATGCACTTTTATGATGGATAGATGCAGTTTTATGATGGATGGATGCACTTTTATGATGGATAGATGCACTTTTATGATGAATAGATGCACTTTTATGATGGATAGATGCACTTTTATGATGGATGGATGCACTTTTATGATGAATAGATGCACTTTTATGATAGATGGACGCACTTTTATGATGAATAGATGCACTTTTATGATGGATAGATGCACTTTTATGATGGATGGATGCACTTTTATGATGGATGGACTTTTATGATGGATGGATGCACTTTTATGATAGATGGATGCACTTTTATGATGAATAGATGCACTTTTATGATGGATAGATGCACTTTTATGATGGATGGATGCATTTTAATGGTGGATAGATGCACTTTTATGATGAATAGATGCACTTTTATGATGGATGGATGCACTTTTATGATAGATGGATGCACTTTTATGATGAATAGATGCACTTTTATGATGGATGGATGCACTTTTATGATGGATGGATGCACTTTTATGATAGATGGATGCACTTTTATGATGAATAGATGCACTTTTATGATGGATGGATGCACTTTTATGATGGATGGATGCACTTTTATGATAGATGGATGCACTTTTATGATGAATAGATGCACTTTTATGATGGATGGATGCACTTTTATGATAGATGGATGCACTTTTATGATGAATATATGCACTTTTATGATGGATGGATGCACTTTTATGATGAATATATGCACTTTTATGATGGATGGATGCACTTTTATGATGAATATATGCACTTTTATGATGGATGGATGCACTTTTATGATGAATATATGCACTTTTATGATGGATGGATGCACTTTTATGATGAATATATGCACTTTTATGATGGACAGATGCACTTTTATGATGGATAGATGCACTTTTATGATGGATGGATGCACTTTTATGATGGATAGATGCACTTTTATGATGGATGGATGCACTTTTATGATGGATGGATGCACTTTTATGATGGATGCATGCACTTTTATGATGGACAGATGCACTTTTATGATGAATATATGCACTTTTATGATGGATGGATGCACTTTTATGATGGATGGATGCACTTTTATGATGGATGGATGCACTTTTATGATGGATAGATGCACTTTTATGATGAATAGATGCACTTTTATGATGGATAGATGCACTTTTATGATGAATAGATGCACTTTTATGATGGATGGATGCACTTTTATGATGAATAGATGCACTTTTATGATAGATGGACGCACTTTTATGATGAATAGATGCACTTTTATGATGGATGGATGCACTTTTATGATGAATAGATGCACTTTTATGATAGATGGACGCACTTTTATGATGAATAGATGCACTTTTATGATGGATAGATGCACTTTTATGATGGATGGATGCACTTTTATGATGGACGGATGCACTTTTATGATGGATGGATGCACTTTTATGATGGATAGATGCACTTTTATGATGAATAGATGCACTATTATGATGGATAGATGCACTTTTATGATGGATAGATGCACTTTTATGATGGATGAATGCACTTTTATGATGGACAGATGCACTTTTATGATGGACAGGTACACTTTTTTGATGGATGGATGCACTTTTATGATGAATAGATGCACTTTTATGATAGATGGACGCACTTTTATGATGAATAGATGCACTTTTATGATGGATGGATGCACTTTTATGATGGACAGATGCACTTTTATGATGGACAGATGCACTTTTATGATGGATGGATGCACTTTTATGATGAATAGATGCACTTTTATGATAGATGGACGCACTTTTATGATGAATAGATGCACTTTTATGATGGATAGATGCACTTTTATGATGGATGGATGCACTTTTATGATGGATGGATGCACTTTTATGATGGATGGATGCACTTTTATGATGAATAGATGCACTTTTATGATAGATGGACGCACTTTTATGATGAATAGATGCACTTTTATGATGGATAGATGCACTTTTATGATGGATGGATGCACTTTTATGATGGATGGATGCACTTTTATGATAGATGGATGCACTTTTATGATGAATAGATGCACTTTTATGATGAATATATGCACTTTTATGATGGATGGATGCACTTTTATGATAGATGGATGCACTTTTATGATGAATAGATGCACTTTTATGATGGATAGATGCACTTTTATGATGGATGGAGGCACTTTTATGATGGATAGATGCACTTTTATGATGAATAGATGCACTTTTATGATGGATGGATGCACTTTTATGATAGATGGATGCACTTTTATGATGAATAGATGCACTTTTATGATGGATGGATGCACTTTTATGATGAATAGATGCACTTTTATGATGGATAGATGCACTTTTATGATGGATGGATGCACTTTTATGATGAATATGTGCACTTTTATGATGGATGGATGCACTTTTATGATGGATAGATGCACTTTTATGATGGATGGATGCACTTTTATGATAGATGGATGCACTTTTATGATGGACAGATGCACTTTTATGATGGATATATGCACTTTTATGATGGATAGATGCACTTTTATGATGAATAGATGCACTTTTATGATGGATGGATGCACTTTTATGATAGATGGATGCACTTTTATGATGAATAGATGCACTTTTATGATGGATAGATGCACTTTTATGATGGATGGATGCACTTTTATGATGGATAGATGCACTTTTATGATGAATAGATGCACTTTTATGATGGATAGATGCACTTTTGTGATGGATGGATGCACTTTTATGATGAATAGATGCACTTTTATGATGGATAGATGCACTTTTATGATGGATGGATGCACTTTTATGATGGATGGACTTTTATGATGGATGGATGCACTTTTATGATAGATGGATGCACTTTTATGATGAATAGATGCACTTTTATGATGGATAGATGCACTTTTATGATGGATGGATGCACTTTTATGATGGATAGATGCACTTTTATGATGAATAGATGCACTTTTATGATGAATGGATGCACTTTTATGATAGATGGATGCACTTTTATGATGAATAGATGCACTTTTATGATGGATGGATGCACTTTTATGATGGATGGATGCACTTTTATGATAGATGGATGCACTTTTATGATGAATAGATGCACTTTTATGATGGATGGATGCACTTTTATGATGGATGGATGCACTTTTATGATAGATGGATGCACTTTTATGATGAATAGATGCACTTTTATGATGGATGGATGCACTTTTATGATAGATGGATGCACTTTTATGATGAATATATGCACTTTTATGATGGATGGATGCACTTTTATGATGAATATATGCACTTTTATGATGGATGGATGCACTTTTATGATGAATATATGCACTTTTATGATGGATGGATGCACTTTTATGATGAATATATGCACTTTTATGATGGATGGATGCACTTTTATGATGAATATATGCACTTTTATGATGGACAGATGCACTTTTATGATGGATAGATGCACTTTTATGATGGATGGATGCACTTTTATAATGGATGGATGCACTTTTATGATGGATGGATGCACTTTTATGATGGATGGATGCACTTTTATGATGGATGCATGCACTTTTAGGATGGACAGATGCACTTTTATGATGAATATATGCACTTTTATGATGGATGGATGCACTTTTATGATGGATGGATGCACTTTTATGATGGATGGATGCACTTTTATGATGGATAGATGCACTTTTATGATGAATAGATGCACTTTTACGATGGATGGATAGATGCACTTTTATGATGGATGGATAGATGCACTTTTATGATGGATGGGTGCACTTTTATGATGGATGGATGCACTTTTATGATGAATAGATGCACTTTTATGATGGATGGATGCACTTTTATGATGGTCAGTTGCACTTTTATGATGGATGGATGCATTTTTAGGATGGATGGATGCACTTTTATGATGGATAGATGCACTTTTATGATGGATGGATGCACTTTTATGATGAATAGATGCACTTTTATGATAGATGGACGCACTTTTATGATGAATAGATGCACTTTTATGATGGATAGATGCACTTTTATGATGGATGGATGCACTTTTATGATGGACGGATGTACTTTTATGATGGATGGATGCACTTTTATGATGGATAGATGCACTTTTATGATAGATGGACGCACTTTTATGATGAATAGATGCACTTTTATGATGGATGGATGCACTTTTATGAGGAACAGATGCACTTTTATGATGGACAGATGCACTTTTATGATGGATGGATGCACTTTTATGATGAATAGATGCACTTTTATGATAGATGGACGCACTTTTATGATGAATAGATGCACTTTTATGATGGATAGATGCACTTTTATGATGGATGGATGCACTTTTATGATGGACGGATGCACTTTTATGATGGACAGATGCACTTTTATGATGGACAGATGCACTTTTATGATGGATGGATGCACTTTTATGATGAATAGATGCACTTTTATGATAGATGGACGCACTTTTATGATGAATAGATGCACTTTTATGATGGATGGATGCACTTTTATGATGGATGGATGCACTTTTATGATGGATGGATGCACTTTTATGATGGACAGATGCACTTTTATGATGAATAGATGCACTTTTATGATGGATAGATGCACTTTTATGATGGATGGATGCACTTTTATGATGGATGGATGCACTTTTATGATGGATGGATGCACTTTTATGATGGATGGATAGATGCACTTTTATGATGGATGGATAGATGCACTTTTATGATGGACGGATGCACTTTTATGATGGATGGATGCACTTTTATGATGGATGGATGCACTTTTATGATGGATGGATAGATGCACTTTTGTGATGGATGGATAGATGCACTTTTATGATGGACGGATGCACTTTTATGATGGACGGATGCACTTTTATGATGGATGGATGCACTTTTATGATGGATGGATAGATGCACTTTTATGATGGATGAATAGATGCACTTTTATGATGAATAGATGCACTTTTATGATAGATGGACGCACTTTTATGATGAATAGATGCACTTTTATGATGGATAGATGCACTTTTATGATGGATGGATGCACTTTTATGATGGATGGATGCACTTTTATGATGGATGGATGCACTTTTATGATGAATAGATGCACTTTTATGATAGATGGACGCACTTTTATGATGAATAGATGCACTTTTATGATGAATAGATGCACTTTTATGATGAATATATGCACTTTTATGATGTATGGATGCACTTTTATGATAGATGGATGCACTTTTATGATGAATAGATGCACTTTTATGATGGATAGATGCACTTTTATGATGGATGGAGGCACTTTTATGATGGATAGATGCACTTTTATGATGAATAGATGCACTTTTATGATGGATGGATGCACTTTTATGATAGATGGATGCACTTTTATGATGAATAGATGCACTTTTATGATGGATGGATGCACTTTTATGATGGATGGATGCACTTTTATGATAGATGGATGCACTTTTATGATGAATAGATGCACTTTTATGATGGATGGATGCACTTTTATGATAGATGGATGCACTTTTATGATGAATAGATGCACTTTTATGATGGATGGATGCACTTTTATGATGGATGGATGCACTTTTATGATAGATGGATGCACTTTTATGATGAATAGATGCACTTTTATGATGGATGGATGCACTTTTATGATAGATGGATGCACTTTTATGATGAATAGATGCACTTTTATGATGGATGGATGCACTTTTATGATGGATGGATGCACTTTTATGATAGATGGATGCACTTTTATGATGAATAGATGCACTTTTATGATGGATGGATGCACTTTTATGATAGATGGATGCACTTTTATGATGAATAGATGCACTTTTATGATGGATAGATGCACTTTTATGATGGATGGATGCACTTTTATGATGGATAGATGCACTTTTATGATGAATAGATGCACTTTTATGATGGATGGATGCACTTTTATGATAGATGGATGCACTTTTATGATGAATAGATGCACTTTTATGATGGATGGATGCACTTTTATGATGGATGGATGCACTTTTATGATAGATGGATGCACTTTTATGATGAATAGATGCACTTTTATGATGGATGGATGCACTTTTATGATAGATGGATGCACTTTTATGATGAATAGATGCACTTTTATGATGGATGGATGCACTTTTATGATGGATGGATGCACTTTTATGATAGATGGATGCACTTTTATGATGAATAGATGCACTTTTATGATGGATGGATGCACTTTTATGATAGATGGATGCACTTTTATGATGAATAGATGCACTTTTATGATGGATGGATGCACTTTTATGATAGATGGATGCACTTTTATGATGAATAGATGCACTTTTATGATGAATAGATGCACTTTTATGATGGACAGATGCACTTTTATGATGGATGGATGCACTTTTATGATGGATGGATGCACTTTTATGATGGATAGATGCACTTTTATGATGGATGGATGCACTTTTATGATGGACAGATGCACTTTTATGATGAATATATGCACTTTTATGATGGATGGATGCACTTTTATGATGGATGGATGCACTTTTATGATGGATGGATGCACTTTTATGATGGATAGATGCACTTTTATGATGAATAGATGCACTTTTATGATGGATGGATAGATGCACTTTTATGATGGATGGATGCACTTTTATGATGAATAGATGCACTTTTATGATGGATGGATAGATGCACTTTTATGATGGATGGATGCACTTTTATGATGGATGGATGCACTTTTATGATGGTCAGTTGCACTTTTATGATGGATGGATGCACTTTTATGATGGATTGATGCACTTTTATGATGGATAGATGCACTTTTATGATGAATAGATGCACTTTTATGATGGATGGATGCACTTTTATGATGAATAGATGCACTTTTATGATAGATGGACGCACTTTTATGATGAATAGATGCACTTTTATGATGGATAGATGCACTTTTATGATGGATGGATGCACTTTTATGATGGACGGATGCACTTTTATGATGGATGGATGCACTTTTATGATGGATAGATGCACTTTTATGATGGATGGATGCACTTTTATGATGGACAGATGCACTTTTATGATGGACAGGTACACTTTTTTGATGGATGGATGCACTTTTATGATGAATAGATGCACTTTTATGATAGATGGACGCACTTTTATGATGAATAGATGCACTTTTATGATGGATGGATGCACTTTTATGATGGACAGATGCACTTTTATGATGGACAGATGCACTTTTATGATGGATGGATGCACTTTTATGATGAATAGATGCACTTTTATGATAGATGGACGCACTTTTATGATGAATAGATGCACTTTTATGATGGATAGATGCACTTTTATGATGGATGGATGCACTTTTATGATGGATGGATGCACTTTTATGATGGATGGATGCACTTTTATGATGAATAGATGCACTTTTATGATAGATGGACGCACTTTTATGATGAATAGATGCACTTTTATGATGGATAGATGCACTTTTATGATGGATGGATGCACTTTTATGATGGATGGATGCACTTTTATGATAGATGGATGCACTTTTATGATGAATAGATGCACTTTTATGATTGATGGATGCACTTTTATGATAGATGGATGCACTTTTATGATGAATAGATGCACTTTTATGATGGATGGATGCACTTTTATGATGGATGGATGCACTTTTATGATAGATGGATGCACTTTTATGATGAATAGATGCACTTTTATGATGGATGGATGCACTTTTATGGTAGATCGATGCACTTTTATGATGAATAGATGCACTTTTATGATGGATGGATGCACTTTTATGATGAATAGATGCACTTTTATAATGGATGGATGCACTTTTATGATAGATGGATGCACTTTTATGATGAATAGATGCACTTTTATGATGGATGGATGCACTTTTATGATGGATAGATGCACTTTTATGATGAATAGATGCACTTTTATGATGGATGGATGCACTTTTATGATAGATGGATGCACTTTTATGATGAATAGATGCACTTTTCTGATGGATGGATGCACTTTTATGATGGATGGATGCACTTTTATGATAGATGGATGCACTTTTATGATGAATAGATGCACTTTTATGATGGATGGATGCACTTTTATGATAGATGGATGCACTTTTATGATGAATAGATGCACTTTTATGATGGATGGATGCACTTTTATGATGGATGGATGCACTTTTATGATAGATGGATGCACTTTTATGATGAATAGATGCACTTTTATGATGGATGGATGCACTTTTATGATAGATGGATGCACTTTTATGATGAATAGATGCACTTTTATGATGGACAGATGCACTTTTATGATGAATAGATGCACTTTTATGATGGATGGATGCACTTTTTTGATGGATGGATGCACTTTTATGATAGATGGATGCACTTTTATGATGAATAGATGCACTTTTATGATGGATGGATGCACTTTTATGATAGATGGATGCACTTTTATGATGAATAGATGCACTTTTATGATGGACAGATGCACTTTTATGATGGATGGATGCACTTTTATGATGGACAGATGCACTTTTATGATGAATATATGCACTTTTATGATGGACGGATGCACTTTTATGATTAATATATGCACTTTTATGATGGATAGATGCACTTTTTTATGATGGATGGATGCACTTTTATGATGAATATATGCACTTTTATGATGGATAGATGCACTTTTTTATGATGGATATATGCACTTTTATGATGGAAGGATGCACTTTTATGATGGACAGATGCATTTTTATGATGGATAGATGCACTTTTATGATGGATAGATGCACTTTTTTATGATGGATGGATGCACTTTTATGATGGATAGATGCACTTTTATGATGGATAGATGCACTTTTTTATGATGGATATATGCACTTTTATGATGGAAGGATGCACTTTTATGATGGACAGATGCATTTTTATGATGGATGGATATACTTTTATAATGGACGGATGCACTTTTATGATGGACGGATGCACTTTTATGATGGATGGATGCACTTTTATGATGGATAGATGCACTTTTATGATGAATAGATGCACTATTATGATGGATAGATGCACTTTTTTATGATGGATATATGCACTTTTATGATGGAAGGATGCACTTTTATGATGGACAGATGCATTTTTATGATGGATGGATATACTTTTATAATGGACGGATGCACTTTTATGATGGACGGATGCACTTTTATGATGGATGGATGCACTTTTATGATGGATAGATGCACTTTTATGATGAATAGATGCACTTTTATGATGGATAGATGCACTTTTATGATGGATAGATGCACTTTTATGATGGATGGATGCACTTTTATGATGGATGGATGCACTTTTATGATGGATGGATGCACTTTTATGATGGATAGATGCACTTTTATGATGGATAGATGCACTTTTATGATGGATAGATGCACTTTTATGATGGACGGATGCACTTTTATGATGGATGGATGCACTTTTATGATGGATAGATGCACTTTTATGATGGATAGATGCACTTTTATGATGGATAGATGCACTTTTATGATGGATGGATGCACTTTTATGATGGACAGATGCACTTTTATGATGGACAGATACACTTTTTTGATGGATGGATGCACTTTTATGATGGATGGTTGCACTTTTATAATGGATAGATGCACTTTTATGATGGATGGATGCCCTTTTATGATGGACAGATGCACTTTTATGATGAATATATGCACTTTTATGATGGATGGATGCACTTTTATGATGAATATATGCACTTTTATGATGGATGGATGCACTTTTATGATGAATATATGCACTTTTATGATGGACAGATGCACTTTTATGATGGATAGATGCACTTTTATGATGGATGGATGCACTTTTATGATGGATGGATGCACTTTTATGATGGATAGATGCACTTTTATGATGGATGGATGCACTTTTATGATGGACAGATGCACTTTTATGATGAATATATGCACTTTTATGATGGATGGATGCACTTTTATGATGGATAGATGCACTTTTATGATGGATGGATAGATGCACTTTTATGATGGATGGATAGATGCACTTTTATGATGGATGGATGTACTTTTATGATGGATTGATGCACTTTTATGATGGATGGATGCACTTTTATGATGAATAGATGCACTTTTATGATGGATGGATAGATGCACTTTTATGATGGATGGATGCACTTTTATGATGGATGGATGCACTTTTATGATGTCAGATGCACTTTTATGATGGATGGATGCACTTTTATGATGGATGGATGCACTTTTATGATGGACAGATGCACTTTTATGATGGATAGATGCACTTTTATGGTGGATGGATGCACTTTTATGATGGACAGATGCACTTTTATGATGGATAGATGCACTTTTATGATGGATGGATGCACTTTTATGATGATGGATGCACTTTTATGATGGGCAGATGCACTTTTATGATGGATGGATGCACTTTTATGATGGATGGATGCACTTTTATGATGATGGATGCACTTTTATAATGGATAGATGCACTTTTATGATGGATGGATGCACTTTTACGATGATGGATGCACTTTTATGATGGATAGATGCACTTTTATGATTAATAGATGCACTTTTATGATGAATAGATGCACTTTTATGATGGATGGATGCACTTTTATGATGAATAGATGCACTTTTATAATGGATGGATGCACTTTTATGATAGATGGATGCACTTTTATGATGAATAGATGCACTTTTATGATGGATGGATGCACTTTTATGATGGATAGATGCACTTTTATGATGAATAGATGCACTTTTATGATGGATGGATGCACTTTTATGATAGATGGATGCACTTTTATGATGAATAGATGCACTTTTCTGATGGATGGATGCACTTTTATGATGGATGGATGCACTTTTATGATAGATGGATGCACTTTTATGATGAATAGATGCACTTTTATGATGGATGGATGCACTTTTATGATAGATGGATGCACTTTTATGATGAATAGATGCACTTTTATGATGGATGGATGCACTTTTATGATGGATGGATGCACTTTTATGATAGATGGATGCACTTTTATGATGAATAGATGCACTTTTATGATGGATGGATGCACTTTTATGATAGATGGATGCACTTTTATGATGAATAGATGCACTTTTATGATGGACAGATGCACTTTTATGATGAATAGATGCACTTTTATGATGGATGGATGCACTTTTATGATGGATGGATGCACTTTTATGATAGATGGATGCACTTTTATGATGAATAGATGCACTTTTATGATGGATGGATGCACTTTTATGATAGATGGATGCACTTTTATGATGAATAGATGCACTTTTATGATGGACAGATGCACTTTTATGATGGATGGATGCACTTTTATGATGGACAGATGCACTTTTATGATGAATATATGCACTTTTATGATGGACGGATGCACTTTTATGATTAATATATGCACTTTTATGATGGATAGATGCACTTTTTTATGATGGATGGATGCACTTTTATGATGAATATATGCACTTTTATGATGGATAGATGCACTTTTTTATGATGGATATATGCACTTTTATGATGGAAGGATGCACTTTTATGATGGACAGATGCATTTTTATGATGGATAGATGCACTTTTATGATGGATAGATGCACTTTTTTATGATGGATGGATGCACTTTTATGATGGATAGATGCACTTTTATGATGGATAGATGCACTTTTTTATGATGGATATATGCACTTTTATGATGGAAGGATGCACTTTTATGATGGACAGATGCATTTTTATGATGGATGGATATACTTTTATAATGGACGGATGCACTTTTATGATGGACGGATGCACTTTTATGATGGATGGATGCACTTTTATGATGGATAGATGCACTTTTATGATGAATAGATGCACTATTATGATGGATAGATGCACTTTTTTATGATGGATATATGCACTTTTATGATGGAAGGATGCACTTTTATGATGGACAGATGCATTTTTATGATGGATGGATATACTTTTATAATGGACGGATGCACTTTTATGATGGACGGATGCACTTTTATGATGGATGGATGCACTTTTATGATGGATAGATGCACTTTTATGATGAATAGATGCACTTTTATGATGGATAGATGCACTTTTATGATGGATAGATGCACTTTTATGATGGATGGATGCACTTTTATGATGGATGGATGCACTTTTATGATGGATGGATGCACTTTTATGATGGATGGATGCACTTTTATGATGGATAGATGCACTTTTATGATGGATAGATGCACTTTTATGATGGATAGATGCACTTTTATGATGGACGGATGCACTTTTATGATGGATGGATGCACTTTTATGATGGATAGATGCACTTTTATGATGGATAGATGCACTTTTATGATGGATAGATGCACTTTTATGATGGATGGATGCACTTTTATGATGGACAGATGCACTTTTATGATGGACAGATACACTTTTTTGATGGATGGATGCACTTTTATGATGGATGGTTGCACTTTTATAATGGATAGATGCACTTTTATGATGGATGGATGCCCTTTTATGATGGACAGATGCACTTTTATGATGAATATATGCACTTTTATGATGGATGGATGCACTTTTATGATGAATATATGCACTTTTATGATGGATGGATGCACTTTTATGATGAATATATGCACTTTTATGATGGACAGATGCACTTTTATGATGGATAGATGCACTTTTATGATGGATGGATGCACTTTTATGATGGATGGATGCACTTTTATGATGGATAGATGCACTTTTATGATGGATGGATGCACTTTTATGATGGACAGATGCACTTTTATGATGAATATATGCACTTTTATGATGGATGGATGCACTTTTATGATGGATAGATGCACTTTTATGATGGATGGATAGATGCACTTTTATGATGGATGGATAGATGCACTTTTATGATGGATGGATGTACTTTTATGATGGATTGATGCACTTTTATGATGGATGGATGCACTTTTATGATGAATAGATGCACTTTTATGATGGATGGATAGATGCACTTTTATGATGGATGGATGCACTTTTATGATGGATGGATGCACTTTTATGATGTCAGATGCACTTTTATGATGGATGGATGCACTTTTATGATGGATGGATGCACTTTTATGATGGACAGATGCACTTTTATGATGGATAGATGCACTTTTATGGTGGATGGATGCACTTTTATGATGGACAGATGCACTTTTATGATGGATAGATGCACTTTTATGATGGATGGATGCACTTTTATGATGATGGATGCACTTTTATGATGGGCAGATGCACTTTTATGATGGATGGATGCACTTTTATGATGGATGGATGCACTTTTATGATGATGGATGCACTTTTATAATGGATAGATGCACTTTTATGATGGATGGATGCACTTTTACGATGATGGATGCACTTTTATGATGGATAGATGCACTTTTATGATTAATAGATGCACTTTTATGATGAATAGATGCACTTTTATGATGGATGGATGCACTTTTATGATGGATGGATGCACTTTTATGATGATGGATGCACTTTTATGATGGATAGATGCACTTTTATGATTAATAGATGCACTTTTATGATGAATAGATGCACTTTTATGATGGATGGATGCACTTTTATGATGGATGGATGCACTTTTATGATGGAAAACAACAGCTCAACACGTTCCCGCTGTCATAGCAAGGCGAAGGTTCTCCTGTTCCAGCCGATTGCAGCGTCTCTGATCACGTGCCAGACGTGTGTGTGTGTGTGTGTGTGTGTGTGGCTCTGCACAGCAGCGTTTGGCCGTGAGCAGGGGTGGAGGTGTAAAGATCACATGACTCTTCCTGATGATGAGAAGATGAGTCACTGGAGTCACCGTTGAGTGCAAAGTGTGTGTTTGTGCGCAGACATGAACTTTCCCCATCTGTGGGCGTGGGCCAGATTCAAGGTGGAGTTCAGCCGCAAAATGACATCACTCCAAACCTGCACCACTCACTGTCTTCTGCAGATATTTGGAGAAATGTCTGTTTTTTGGCCATATAATGAGCAGCAAAATTAATTTTCTGATGCATTATTGCGTCTTTTAAAAGATGTTCAGTTTTTGAAGTGTTTATCATTTATTATAACATTCTCTAATTAATTGCTAAATTGCAATCCAGTGATTGGGTTGTTTTAGCCCAGTGATTGGACTATTTTTTTTAACCAGCGATTGGGTTGTTTTAGCCCAGTGATTGGGTTTATTTAATCCAGTGATTGGGTTGTTTTAACCCAGCTGTTGGGTTGTTTTAGCCCAGTGATTGGACTATTTTTTTTAACCAGCGATTGGGTTGTTTTAGCCCAGTGATTGGGTTTATTTAATCCAGTGATTGGGTTGTTTTAACCCAGCTGTTGGGTTGTTTTAGCCCAGTGATTGGACTATTTTTTTTAACCAGCGATTGGGTTGTTTTAGCCCAGTGATTGGGTTTATTTAATCCAGTGATTGGGTTGTTTTAACCCAGCTGTTGGGTTGTTTTAGCCCAGTGATTGGACTATTTATTTTAACCAACGATTGGGTTGTTTTAGCCCAGTGATTGGGTTTATTTAATCCAGTGATTGGGTTGTTTTAACCCAGCTGTTGGGTTGTTTTAGCCCAGTGATTGGACTATTTTTTTTAACCAGCGATTGGGTTGTTTTAGCCCAGTGATTGGGTTTATTTAATCCAGTGATTGGGTTGTTTTAACCCAGCTGTTGGGTTGTTTTAGCCCAGTGATTGGACTATTTTTTTTAACCAGCGATTGGGTTGTTTTAGCCCAGTGATTGGGTTTATTTAATCCAGTGATTGGGTTGTTTTAACCCAGCTGTTGGGTTGTTTTAGCCCAGTAATTGGACTATTATTTTTAACCAGCGATTGGGTTGTTTTAGCCCAGTGATTGGGTTTATTTAATCCAGTGATTGGGTTGTTTTAACCCAGCTGTTGGGTTGTTTTAGCCCAGTGATTGGACTATTTATTTTAACCAACGATTGGGTTGTTTTAGCCCAGTGATTGGGTTTATTTAATCCAGTGATTGGGTTGTTTTAACCCAGCTGTTGGGTTGTTTTAGCCCAGTGATTGGACTATTTTTTTTAACCAGCGATTGGGTTGTTTTAGCCCAGTGATTGGGTTTATTTAATCCAGTGATTGGGTTGTTTTAACCCAGCTGTTGGGTTGTTTTAGCCCAGTGATTGGACTATTTTTTTTAACCAGCGATTGGGTTGTTTTAGCCCAGTGATTGGGTTTATTTAATCCAGTGATTGGGTTGTTTTAACCCAGCTGTTGGGTTGTTTTAGCCCAGTGATTGGACTATTTTTTTTAACCAGCGATTGGGTTGTTTTAGCCCAGTGATTGGGTTTATTTAATCCAGTGATTGGGTTGTTTTAACCCAGCTGTTGGGTTGTTTTAGCCCAGTGATTGGACTATTATTTTTAACCAGCGATTGGGTTGTTTTAGCCCAGTGATTGGGTTTATTTAATCCAGTGATTGGGTTGTTTTAACCCAGCTGTTGGGTTGTTTTAACCCAGCTGTTGGGTTGTTTTAGCCCAGTGATTGGACTATTTATTTTAACCAACGATTGGGTTGTTTTAGCCCACTGATTGGGTTTATTTAATCCAGTGATTGGGTTGTTTTAACCCAGCTGTTGGGTTGTTTTAGCCCAGTGATTGGACTATTATTTTTAACCAGCGATTGGGTTGTTTTAGCCCAGTGATTGGGTTTATTTAATCCAGTGATTGGGTTGTTTTAACCCAGCTGTTGGGTTGTTTTAGCCCAGTGATTGGACTATTTTTTTAACCAGCGATTGGGTTGTTTTAGCCCAGTGATTGGGTTTATTTAATCCATTGATTGGGTTGTTTTAACCCAGCTGTTGGGTTGTTTTAGCCCAGTGATTGGACTATTTTTTTTTAACCAACGATTGGGTTGTTTTAGCCCAGTGATTGGGTTTATTTAATCCAGTGATTGGGTTGTTTTAACCCAGCTGTTGGGTTGTTTTAGCCCAGTGATTGGACTATTTTTTTTAACCAGCGATTGGGTTGTTTTAGCCCAGTGATTGGGTTTATTTAATCCAGTGATTGGGTTGTTTTAACCCAGCTGTTGGGTTGTTTTAGCCCAGTGATTGGACTATTTTTTTTAACCAGCGATTGGGTTGTTTTAGCCCAGTGATTGGGTTTATTTAATCCAGTGATTGGGTTGTTTTAACCCAGCTGTTGGGTTGTTTTAGCCCAGTGATTGGACTATTTTTTTTAACCAGCGATTGGGTTGTTTTAGCCCAGTGATTGGGTTGTTTTAGCCCAGCGATTGGGTTGTTTTAGCCCAGTGATTGGGTTTATTTAATCCAGTGATTGGGTTGTTTTAGCCCAGCTGTTGGGTTGTTTTAGCCCAGCGATTGGGTTGTTTTAGCCCAGTGATTGGGTTTATTTAATCCAGTGATTGGGTTGTTTTAACCCAGCTGTTGGGTTGTTTTAGCCCAGTGATTGGACTATTTTTTTTAACCAGCGATTGGGTTGTTTTAGCCCAGTGATTGGGTTTATTTAATCCAGTGATTGGGTTTATTTAATCCAGTGATTGGGTTGTTTTAACCCAGCTGTTGGGTTGTTTTAGCCCAGTGATTGGACTATTTTTTTTAACCAGCGATTGGGTTGTTTTAGCCCAGTGATTGGGTTTATTTAATCCAGTGATTGGGTTGTTTTAACCCAGCTGTTGGGTTGTTTTAGCCCAGTGATTGGACTATTATTTTTAACCAGCGATTGGGTTGTTTTAGCCCAGTGATTGGGTTTATTTAATCCAGTGATTGGGTTGTTTTAACCCAGCTGTTGGGTTGTTTTAGCCCAGTGATTGGACTATTTTTTTAACCAGCGATTGGGTTGTTTTAGCCCAGTGATTGGGTTTATTTAATCCAGTGATTGGGTTGTTTTAACCCAGCTGTTGGGTTGTTTTAGCCCAGTGATTGGACTATTTTTTTTTAACCAACGATTGGGTTGTTTTAGCCCAGTGATTGGGTTTATTTAATCCAGTGATTGGGTTGTTTTAACCCAGCTGTTGGGTTGTTTTAGCCCAGTGATTGGACTATTTTTTTTAACCAGCGATTGGGTTGTTTTAGCCCAGTGATTGGGTTTATTTAATCCAGTGATTGGGTTGTTTTAACCCAGCTGTTGGGTTGTTTTAGCCCAGTGATTGGACTATTTTTTTTAACCAGCGATTGGGTTGTTTTAGCCCAGTGATTGGGTTTATTTAATCCAGTGATTGGGTTGTTTTAACCCAGCTGTTGGGTTGTTTTAGCCCAGTGATTGGACTATTTTTTTTAACCAGCGATTGGGTTGTTTTAGCCCAGTGATTGGGTTGTTTTAGCCCAGCGATTGGGTTGTTTTAGCCCAGTGATTGGGTTTATTTAATCCAGTGATTGGGTTGTTTTAGCCCAGCTGTTGGGTTGTTTTAGCCCAGCGATTGGGTTGTTTTAGCCCAGTGATTGGGTTTATTTAATCCAGTGATTGGGTTGTTTTAACCCAGCTGTTGGGTTGTTTTAGCCCAGTGATTGGACTATTTTTTTTAACCAGCGATTGGGTTGTTTTAGCCCAGTTATTGGGTTTATTTAATCCAGTGATTGGGTTTATTTAATCCAGTGATTGGGTTGTTTTAACCCAGCTGTTGGGTTGTTTTAGCCCAGTGATTGGACTATTTTTTTTAACCAGCGATTGGGTTGTTTTAACCCAGTTATTGGGTTTATTTAGTCCAGTGATTTGGCTATTTTATACCAGCCATTTGGTTGTTTTAGCCCAGCTGTTGGGTTGTTTTATCCCAGTGGTTGGGTTGTTTTAGCCTAGTAGTTGGTTTGTTTTTGCTCAGTGATTGGGTTGTTTTAGCCCAGTGATTGGGTTGTTTTAGCCTAGTGGTTGGGTTGTTTTAGCCCAGTGGTTAGGTTGTTTTAGCCCAGTGGTTGGGTTGTTTTAGTCCAGTGATTGGGTTGTTTTATCCCAGCTCTTGGGTTGTTTTAGTCCAGCTGTTGGGTTGTTTTAGTCCAGTGATTGGGCTATCTTATACCAGTGATTTGGTTGTTTTAGCCCAGTGGTTGGGTTGTTTTAGCCCAGTGGTTAGGTTGTTTTAGCCCAGTGGTTGGGTTGTTTTAGTCCAGTGATTTGGCTATTTTATACCAGCCATTTGGTTGTTTTAGCCCAGCTGTTGGGTTGTTTTATCCCAGTGGTTGGGTTGTTTTAGCCTAGTAGTTGGTTTGTTTTTGCTCAGTGATTGGGTTGTTTTAGCCCAGTGATTGGGTTGTTTTAGCCTAGTGGTTGGGTTGTTTTAGCCCAGTGGTTAGGTTGTTTTAGCCCAGTGGTTGGGTTGTTTTAGTCCAGTGATTGGGTTGTTTTATCCCAGCTCTTGGGTTGTTTTAGTCCAGCTGTTGGGTTGTTTTAGTCCAGTGATTGGGCTATCTTATACCAGTGATTTGGTTGTTTTAGCCCAGTGGTTGGGTTGTTTTAGCCCAGTGGTTAGGTTGTTTTAGCCCAGTGGTTGGGTTGTTTAAGTCCAGTGATTGGACTATTTTATCCCAGCGATTGGGTTGTTTTAGCCCAGCTGTTGGGTTGTTTTGGTCCAGTGATTGGACTATTTTATCCCAGCGATTGGGTTGTTTTAGCCCAGCTGTTGGGTTGTTTTAGCCCAGCTGTTGAGTTGTTTTAGTCCAGCTGTTGGGTTGTTTTAGTCCAGTGATTGGGCTATTTTATCCCAGCGATTGGGTTGTTTTATCCCAGCTGTTGGGTTGTTTTAGTCCAGCTGTTGGGTTGTTTTAGTCCAGTAATTGGGCTATCTTATACCAGTGATTTGGTTGTTTTAGCCCAGCTGTTGGGTTGTTTTAGTCCAGTGATTGGACTATTTTATCCCAGCGATTGGGTTGTTTTAGCCCAGCTGTTGGGTTGTTTTGGTCCAGTGATTGGACTATTTTATCCCAGCGATTGGGTTGTTTTAGCCCAGCTGTTGGGTTGTTTTAGCCCAGCTGTTGGGTTGTTTTAGTCCAGTGATTGGACTATTTTATCCCAGCTATTGGGTGGTTTTAGCCCAGCTGTTGGGTTGTTTTAGCCCAGTGATTGGGCCATTTTATACCAGCGATTGGGTTGTTTTAACCCTGTGAATGGGTTGTTTTAGCCCACCTGTTGGGTTATTTTTGCCCAGTGATTGGACTATTTTAACCCTGTGATAGGGTTGTTTTAGCCCAGTGATTGGGCTATTGTTTTTTCTTTTTTTTTTTTACCAGCGATTGGGTTGTTTTAGCCCAGCTGTTGGGTTGTTTTATCCCAGATATTGGGTTGTTTTAGCCCAGGTGATTGGGCTATTTTATACCACCGATTGGGTTGTTTTAACCCAGGGATTGGGTTGTTTTTGCCCAGTGATTGGACTATTTTATACCAGTGATTGGGTAGTTTTAGCCCAGTGATTGGGCTATTTTTTTTTAAAACCAGCGATTGAGTTATTTTAACCCTGTGATTGGGTTGTTTTAGCCCACCTGTTGGGTTGTTTTAGCCCAGTGATTGGGTTTATTTAACCCAGTGATTTGGTTGTTTTAGCCTAGCCGTTGGGTTGTTTTATCCCAGATATTGGGTTGTTTTAGTCCAGTGATTTGGTTGTTTTATCCCAGTGATTGGTTTGTTTTATCCCAGTGTTTGGGTTGTTTTATCCCAGTGTTTGGGTTGTTTTAGCCCAGTGATTGGGTTGTTTTAGCCCAGCGGTTGGGTTGTTTTAGCCCAGTGTTTGGGTTGTTTTAGCCCAGCGGTTGGGTTGTTTTAGCCCAGTGTTTGGGTTGTTTTAGCCCAGTTGTTGGGTTGTTTTAGCCCAGGGATTGGGTTAAATGTTTGCTGATCCTGCTGGGTAGTTTTATTTAACTCAACTATTGTCTAAAAATCACTGTATTGCTCGCTCATAATGAACCCAAAGTGTGTTGGAAATGAACATGTATCAAAATGTTTCATGAATAATAATTAAACAATGAACATTTATTAAATTGTTAATAAATTTTCACCTTTTGATTATTATTGTTGCCTATAGTACACTCTAAAAAAAAAAGGTTCTATATGGAACCAAAAATGGTTCTTCGTCGTAAACATAGAGGAACCACTTTTGGTGCTATATAGCACCATATCTTAGCATGTTCTGTATATGGTAGCAGTGCTATATAGCACCTTAGTCAAAGAACCGCTGAAGAACCTCTGAAGAACCGCTGAAGAACCACTGAAGAACCAAAATTGGTGCTATATAGCACTTAAAAAGGTTCCTCTATGATTACGACGAAGAACCATTTTTGGTGCCATATAGAACCTTTTTTTTTTAGTGTAATTATACGTCTGATTTATAATTTTCAACCTATTTTGGGTTCATTTTAAGACAGACATACAGTCATTTTTAAACAATAGTTGTGTAAACATTTAACAATCGCTGAGTTTGTCCAATATGGGTAGTTTTTATCCCAGCGTTCCAGTGTACTGTATATTATGCGTCTCATTATCTTTACTCTTGGGCTATAGGTGTGAGTTCCGTGTGAGTTTCATTGCATGGACTTTAGTGTTATAAAGAAGAAAATAATGCCTGGGTAAGAGCTTTAGTGCTTCTACAGATTCCCCTTCAGTTACAGCAAACATTTATGAAATATTGGCCTGATCTGGTATCTAACGTTCATATATATTTTGAAGTGATCATTTTTTGTTAGTGTGTTGACATATTGTTGTATTGTTTAGATGGGATATATTAGTCAAACATGCAAACCCAGTCTGACCATAATGAGAAGTTTAAGCGATACAGGTCAGAATCCTCTAGGATACTCCAAACATACAAACACTGAAACCCAGTCTGACCTCTATAGATCTATACACCCTGAAGAGAAGGCTTAGGGGTGAATTCACTTTCCCCCAGTCCTCTCAATCCCCCTGAATCCACCCCGTTCAGGTCAGAATCCTAACTGAAGTGTGTCTCAGAAGGTTATCAGCACTGTACACGTCCTTTCACTTGAGAACATGTTGGCACGCATGTTCGGAGCTGACCCTTTGCTCTCCGGCATGCACTTCGCCCTGTGACCGCTGGGCGGCGCCCGCCTGGACTCATCACCCCGGGCCTCAGACGGGTCATAAACACGAGCCTGATAACGGAGGCGCCAGGTGAGCAATAGAAGGAGCAATTGCGATAGTTTACGTGTGTTTACCACTGTTCTTCAGCGCCAATGCCGTTACTCATTAACCATACTTTATACAAATAAAGATATAGTCGTGATAAACTCGGACTCGAGGCTCCAGAGAGTTATTTAACATTCTTCCAGCTGCAAATCGATCTAATAAACACGCGACGGGCTCATGAAGACATTCCACTTTCACTCTTCCCACAGATTTCAATATTTGAATGTGTTTTTTTGTTAAAAACACGTTTGGAGAAATATAAAGCAGTCATGAGATCCGAACACAATGCAAACCCTTTATTGCCTTGCGCTTTTCTGCGTTTTTAGTTTAGTTTGGCAGTCTCTGCTCACAACAGTCCATTCAAACACACACTAAAGCATTCTGGGAAAGAAAAGTGTCATTATTCTCAAGCCATTGATGCATTCACTGAGTTATCGCCTTTAATTTATTTGAACCAAAGCACCAAACACACAACAGGTAATGAAAACCATGGCACATTATTATTATTATTATTATTGTTATTATTATTTTCCGCGGGTGAATCGCACATGAGAACGGAACCAACAAGGAAAATGCTCACAAACTATTTTACACGTCAACAATAAATTAAGTTCCCTCAACAAACAAACAAACAAACAAACTCGGGTATATTTACAAGCAATATTCATATGAAATAATTACATAAATATGTTATATATATATCGTTATTTACATTTGTGTTTATTATAACCATACGATCCATTTTTGATCCATATGATCCCTTTATCTCGAAGCAGGTTTAGTACCGCGTCTGTTCATTAATCACATTAATGCATTCATGTTGGGAAACGAAAACGAATAAAATGATAACGATATTTTACTGCGAAACCTCCATCACACAAAACATGAATTATGTTGGTGAATTAACCGCAGTCTTGATAGTGTGTGTTGTGGGCTAATGTAAGCGATCAGGAGTGTGTGTGATCACTGAGTGCATATGACAGGAGATCAGCAGCTGCGCATTCAGTCTCTCAAGCCCCGTTCGCTTCAATACTTCTGGTATTCAGATAGTTGGGAAAACTGTTTTAATTTAACAGAACAACGACATACATTTTCCGTGTTTATTTTTGTTTTTACCAAAGTGCATTTTGAGTCTAAACGATGCGGGAGCGGTCAGTCGTCATCCCCGCTGCGCGCTCGGTCCGGCTGGGACTCGAGTCCGCTGACCAGGCGCTGGATGCTCTGTAGGTCGCTGGAGCTGGAGCTGGAGCTGCTGGGGTCCTTGGGCTTGGGCGAGAGCGGAACGGACCCGGACGAGCGGCTGGTCACCTCACAGTCCAGACTCGAGCCCATCCCGTCCGCCTTCAGATCCATGGCACTGCTCGCCACGGCTGGCATGGCCGTCGTAAGCAAAGTGCTGTCGGGGACGCTGGCTAGAGAGTACGGGCTGTACCGTAACCGGGGCCGCACCGCGCTCAGGAACGGGTGGCGGTGCACCGATGAAGAGGCGGCGGAGGAAGCAGCGGCGGCGGCGGCCATATATGTGTAGGGGTACGGGAAGAGCCCTCCGAAAGGAGACATGGCCAGACCCTACAGAAGATAGATAGATAGATAGATAGATAGATAGATAGATAGATAGATAGATAGATAGATAGATAGATAGATAGATAGATAGATAGATAGATAGATAGATAGATAGATAGATAGATAGATAGATAGATAGATAGATAGATAGATAGATAGATAGATAGATAGATTATTAAAATATAACTGAAACAGTTCAAACTCACTTTATTAAGACTCAACACATGCAATGACGACGAAAATGGGATATATATATATATACGCTCTAAAAAAAAGGTTCTATATGGCACCAAAAAAGTTTTTCGTCGTAATCATAGAGGAACCACTTTTGGTGCTATATAGCACCATATCTTAACATGTTCTGTGTATGGTAGCGGTGCTATATAGCACCTTAGTCAAAGAACCGGTGAAGAACCTCTGAAGAACCAAAATTGGTGCTATATAGCACTTAAAAAGGTTCCTCTATGATTACGAGCCAAGAACCATTTTTGGTGCCATATAGAACCTTGTTTTAGAGTGTGTATATAAATACATAATGTCGTAATGTAATTAAAACGGTTCAGCAGCTCTGTGATCAATAGGCTTAACCCTCTTTATGCTATCAACATTTTTCGTTTTATTGTACATATATTCTCTTGACACACACACATTTATATATATATATTAGGGCTGTCAAAAGATTAATCACGATTAATCACATCCAAAATAAAAGTTTGTGTTTACATAATATATGTGTGTGTACTCTGTATAATTAAATATTCATGTATATATTTAAGAAATATTTGCATGTATATACTGTATACATTTATATAATTTATATTATACATAAATATAAACATTTTATATATAAATATAATACCTTTTTCTTAAATATATACATGCTTGTGTGTGTTTTTATATATAAATAATAATTATACACAGTTCACACACATATATTATGAAACACAAACCTTTATTTTGAGTGTGATTAATCTTTTGACAGCCCTAATAAATATATATATTAGTTGAGCACTACAAAAAATGCTTTTCTTCTTTAGTATTTTTGTCTCGTTTCCAGTCCAAATATCTCAAAACTCTTAAATCGAGATGCTTTTACTAGATACATAAAACGACATGATTTTTTTTAGTTAAATCAAATCAAAATGAAGTGAGTTTTTGCTTAAACTAAACGATAAGCCAAAGGGGAAAGACAAAGAGCGCTCTTCAGAACCACATAATGTTTGATTGGCAGAGCATTTTAAGTTTTAAGCAAAAATTCACTTCATTTTGATTTTCCAGAAAACAACCAAAAATATCCTGTCATTGTACTAATCTAATAAAAGCATCTCGATTTAAGAGTTTTGAGATATTTGGAAACGAGACAAAAAAAGAAAAGCATTTTTTTTTTTGCAGCGAGAAAGATTTCATACTTAAAGATCTTAGATAAGATCTATGCCTAGGAATATGAAATGTTGATTGAGTGATATTAAATGAAAGTTTTGGTCATTTAAATGTTACTAAAGGTTAATGTTTTCCAGCATATGCACTGACAAAAATAGGCACGAATATATTTCTTTCTTTATGAATGAATCGCTGTGAACATCATCTGCTGATCTCGACAGTTGTCCGTTGTTCTATATTTGCTGACAATTTATGGACTGAGCCACAAAGAGCATTAAACACTGCGAGATGTGCCACGCCTCGATTTCCCCCAGGAGACCCGAATGCGAAGATCGCTAAAACGCTTCATAAGCATGAATGGGACCGAAGAGCCCGTGCGCTGCTTACCTGCGACGCCAGCACGTGCTGCTGCAGATGGAAGGGCATCGGGGGCCCCGAGGGGGACGGCATGCTCGCGTCCAGCGAACTGACCCCTCCGGAGGACACCGCCGCCAGCAGGGGGCCCATCCCCGCGGCCATGTTGGAGAAAGCGCCTCCCATGTTGAACTGGCTGGGGTGTAAGAGGAAAGGATGGGCACCACCCAAGTGATTGAAAAACTGCTGCCCGGCAAAACCCGGCGGAAATCCGAAATTGTGCAAGTGGTTTTGATTTAAGTGCGCGGCGCTTCCATCTGTTTGGACAGTCAATGGCGTGTAGGTGTCTTTGCTCGGTGTCCGGCAGTCGTCCGCCGCCTTGGCCTGCTCCCGGCCGGGACTCTTGAGCTCCTCGCCGGACCGGGTGGTGCTCGAGATGAGCGTGACGGGACTCCGGGAGTCCGCCCGTGCTTTCTCAGTCCTCTCGCTCTCCGCACACACACTTTTGCTGAAGCTCGCATCGTGATCCTTCGCGTCCTCAGTCGTGGTGGAGATCTTGCTCGAGTCTGGCCCCTCTTTCACATCTTTATCTTCATCCTCACTTTCTTCATCACTGTCGCAGAAATCTGCGGATGTACAGTTACACAAAGACAACTTTAATTCATGCATTGCAACAAGCGATTAGTAGATTTTCTACGTGAATTAAAATGCGTAATCTCAGACACGATGCATCATCAGCACAATTTAATTCACTTTAAAGCGCGAATCTATTATTACATATTTGTGTTTTAATGCATGCATTCATTGCGTCGTCATTAGTAGATTTCATATGCATGAATGAGATTTGAATTAATGCATGCACTGCACAACTCGATCACATTAAAGTGCGTGTAAATTATTACACTTACAAAAAACGCACATAAATAAATTCTAATTTGGCGTCTAACAAACGTGCGAAATTCGGCAGCTTTTAATTCATTAATCAGGGTAATGATGCGAAAGCAGTCTTTGACATTTTAATTCATGAATGCATGGCACAACTCGATCTCATTAAAGCGCGTGCATATAGCGTCAATTTTATTTATCGTGCAATTAATACACAGAAATGAGTTAGCGTGCATCGCAACAAGTGAGATTCGACTTTTCTGCGAGTCTCTCGGACGAAAGCAAAGGCGGTCTTCGCATCATTAGCCTGGGAAATAATTGCACGATTCGATTGTCCTATTGCAAAAGAGAAATGTTGATTTGACCAGACCTTTGAGGGTGTTCTGTCCAGAGACCGCGGGGGAGGAATCCTGGCGAAAGCATTTGAAGGTGGCCTGCTCGCCCGAGGAATCATCCGACGCGCCGTTCTCCTTCTTCTGCTCCTCATAAGAGCGCATGGACTGCAGAGCCAGCTGTTTTCTGCGTGCAATCGGTGGGAAAATGTCCTCTAATAATTGCAACATTTACGAATAAAATGCAGAAAGAGGAACAGAATGCTCGTGCATGTGTACCTTTTCTCGCGTCTGCCGTTTCCAGTGTCACGGAATCCTTTCGCGAACGGGTTGTGATCGATTTTCAGCTGCGTTATCTGAAATACAGGAGAAAAAGAACATGTGTTTTTCCAGTTTCATCGCCGAATGCTCTTTACTGTAGAGCTCTCTGTGACTCATCATCTTTATAGTTTAATTGGCTCGCCTATATGCTTGTTTTGTAAAAAAACACCAATATTATGCATGCAGTGACTCGCCTAAAAGTCGTTTTCACACTGGGATCTTTAAGGGAACGAGGGAAGGAATTTCCAGCTCATAAATATTAGAAACCTTTTTAGATCTACAGCATGAACACAACCCGCACTCCGTCAGCTCGTGAGTTTATTCATTTAGTGGCGTGTTCATAATGCATTTTTAAAATAGTTTTTTCTTCAGTACCTCCCTCTGTGACACACACACACACACACTTAAAATGACATTTGTTCTTGTTTTCTGGAAAAATCAAATCAAAATGAAGTGCGTTTGTGTTTAAATGCAAAATGATCTGCCAGTGAGGTAAGAAAAATAACGCACTACAGAACAAACTGTTTAAAATGTCTCCTTTATTTAAATGAAAGTGTGTGTGTGTGTGTGTTATTGTCCATATATGAAGGCTTTGCAATGTGAAGTAGGCCTCAGTGATAAATCTAATAATAACAACAGAAAAACACTCGTGACACGGACGCGCTTTATGTAGTTAAACAAGCAAACATACGGCCACACACACACACACACACACACACACCTTGTCGTTCTGGTAGGCAGTGACCGCGATGAAGTCGGTCTCCGGGAACACGTAGGTCCTGAAGGTGCTGTAGGGGAGCTTGAGGATGTCGTTGGCTCTCACGATGTGGAACCTCGGCTGGTATTTGTGCATGGAGTTCAGAATCGTCTGAAATATAAAGTTTGGGCATTTTCATGAACTCGCTCGGAGCGCGCGCTCGAAACTCAATCTAGTGCTTCAGACAACGCCTTTAACATTCTGAACGATAAATACAGATGCATGCAAACACACACACACACACACACACACGCGTATTTGACCTAAAAATCACAATGCTAATATGATAGATGTAGCTAACTGCACTTACAAATCCGTGCTTGTCGGAGATGTTGTTCGTCAGCTTGAGTTTGTGGAAATTGACGACTTTAGACATCCATTGCTCTCCAGTGGCCGGACTGTCCGGGTGAATGTACATCCGTTTTGGCATTTCGGGGTCAGCCTTTCCTGCCACCATCCAGCGAGAGTTGTGGAACTTATACCTGCAGTCGTCCGCGGCCACGATATCCATCAGGAGAATATATTTGGCCTTTTTGTCCAAGCCCGTGCATCTGACTTTAAACGGAGGGAACATCCGCCTACAGAAAACACACAATAAGGTTGTGCATGGGCTACATTTCTAAATCGCATGCATCTGAGAGGATTTTGGTGTGTGTGTGTGTGTGTGTGTGTGTGTGTGTGTGTGTGTGTGTGTGTGAGAGTGAATTAGGCCCAGCCACCAGCCTTGCTACGTTACAACCAAACGCTTTTATCGAGCAATAATCGCACTCATCTTGAATTATTAATGATGCAGACATTTATATGGTAGTCAGGAAAATATATGCATCTCCCAAAAACAAGCGTCCCATGATCCCGTTTACCTTCCCGATTTCGTGATGACCATTTCTGTGCCGCGCTTGTGGAAAAGATCCCAGAGTTCCTTGGCTTCCAGGTGCACTTTCGGGTCGTCCTCCACCTCCTCGTCGGGCTCGAGTGTCTTCAGAGGCCGGAGATGCGCGGCCTGGTGCCCCAGCGAGGAGAAGTGAAGGCCGGTCTCCGCGGCGCCCATCAGCTGCTCCATGATCGGCTTGCCCAGCGCCCCGGGCAGGGACAGCGAGCCGTTGGGTGGCAGTGCCAGGGCCGGGAAAAAGGGCGGCTGGTGACCCAGCATTGCGCTCATGGCAAACTCCGGACCCCGGTGAGGTAAAAACGGGTGATATGCCATACTGGATCCTTGAATAACTGGATCTCTCATCGGGAAGCTCATTCAAGTCCAGATAGCCGATGCGATGATCCTTAAAACGGCGCGCAATCAAAGAAAAACACTCTCTTAATTGTCGGACTCCAACAAAGTGCGCGAAGGAGAAAGTGAGAAGCAGCTATCCATTAATCTCCGCTGGGCTTTAGTCAGCGCGCGACGAAATCGAGAAGAAAACAAACGAAAGGATGGAATTAAAGTGTCGGCTTCCTCAAAACAGACATTCCTGCAATAATGAGATCGTCCCGAGTCCTGCCAAAAGAGATGTGTTGAAATATTTCGTTGCCTCGGAATAATTCCTCTGTCTTTACTTGTTGGAGGTATACACCTTCACGCGCGCGCACACACACTTTCTCTCTCGCGCTCTCACGCACACACACATCTCAGCCGAGCGCGACGGGGTCCGGCACAGAGACACTCCCGGTGCTTCTGCACTCCATGGGCTTCGGATGCGTGCATGTGTTGCGTGTTTCGAGCGGCAGCTCTCTGTTGATTGGCTCTTTCACGCTTTCGGACCAATTGTGTGACTCCGTAGGCGTGGTTTTAACAGGTCGGGTGGAGGGGAAGACTTCAGACTTATAAAAAGGTGTTTGAGAACTCTATTGCTGCCGCGATCCGCGCTGTTGTGTGAATATGTCAACATCATTAGGACACGCATCTGTCGGTCTGTGGGACCCGGAGAGGCTGAAGCTCCAGGTCTCGTGCGCGCAGCGTCACTGCTGGCCTCTTTCCGCGCGCGGAGGATCACGCGTCGCTCCGGAGACACGCAACGCGCGTCAGAATCATTCACGAGCGCGTTATTAATCTGCCGTTCGTCAGCGTTTAATGTATGTAATAATAATAGGTTTCAGCAAAGCGCGGAGCCGCAGTCCGCGTTGTGTTTTTAAGACGCGTTCAAATGGTCAAGAGTGTGTCCAAGATCTGTGCGCGTCGCCGGCGAGATTCAATTACACTGCGGGTTATTTTATAATACATCTATCGCTTTATTACTGTATATGCAGGACACACACACACACACACACACACACACACACACACACACACACACACACACACACACACACACACACACACACACACACACACACACACACACACACACACACACACACACACACACACACACACAGTTTTTTAAAGACAGACGCTTAAATGCGTCTATACAAATATTTCAAATATTACAAAAATATATATATTAGCCTATCACACACACACACGTACACACACACACACACACACACACACACACACACACACACACACACACACGCACACACACACACACACACACACACAGTTTTTTTAAAGACAGAGAAGCGTGAAAGCGACTATACACATTTTTTTTAAATATTACACACACACATACATATATATATATATATATACACACGCGCGCGCGCACAGAATATTCCCCTGATGCGAGTCTCACTATATAGTTGAAGACACCAATAATAACAATAATCAATAATTAACAATATGTAGTCTATCTTTGGTAGGAAAATGATTAGATAAAAAAAGTCAGTATGTGATGCGAACCGGCTGAATGATCAGTGTGTTGCTCAATGTTGTGTGTGAAGTCAGGTCTGATGTTGATAACTCGACGCATCTGTGTGTGTGTGTGTGTGTAGCTCAACACAGCCTTCATTCACACGCAAACAACAGCCAAACAGAGCCTGAAACTGACTCAATGATGTGGTCAAGCGAGCACAGGTCCAGAGCTTTATCTCCTCCATCAGCTGGACAAACACTGGCCCTGTCGCGCCGAGCTCAGCTCTGCTCACACTGCCTCCGATACACAATGGCGCAATAATAATCTGTGTTGAGCTATAGGCAAAGATAGTGAAATGAAAGCCTGTAAATGCACTGAGATCCGTGTGTGTGTGTGTGTGTGTGTATTTACAACACGCATTTTAGCCCGACGGGCTGCAGTTAATACAAATAACACTGTGTGTCGCATTTCTTATTTATTTATCATCAGGGTTTCCTCCACATGCGCGCGCGTTCTGCATGGGAATTATACATGTATCATATCGACATAAAATGTATTTTATTTATATTTACCTGACTGTAGAAATTACAATGTGCCCAAAAACACTGAACGCTGATTTCTGTGTTTTTGTCCATGGGGTTAAATCATTTTTAAATGATCATCTCTCTTTTAAATGCGTCTTATTTCGTTTAAACTAAGATAGTTAAATGAGATCATTTGAAAGCAACCTCTTCAGATCCGACGGGATATTTAGAGTTTTAGATTTTAGACTGAACAAATGTCAAAGAAAGTGTCCACGCGGATCCTCAATCTGAGAGGAGCGCACAGCAGTTCCCTGACAGCTGATCCATCGGCACACAGAGGCTGTGTTTATAACTGGATTATGTTATGGATCATACTTTTTATGCAGGAAGAGAATCTATCATGATCGTGCTGACCTTGAAGTCTTTCCTCCACACACACACACACACACACACACACACACACACACACACACACACACACACACACACACACACACACACACACACACACACACACACACACACACACACACACACACACACACACACACACACACACACACACACACACACACACAGCAAACATCAAAATTCACGTCATTTTCGCTCGTTCCGTTAAATAGGGCTGATTATGAATAATATCCTGAGACTCAAAAACATAAAAATAATCAGAAAATTATGTTTAAAATAATGGACTATCACTGTCAAATAAAGACATATATTTTCGAAGTACAATCAACTTGAAAGTTTAAGTCCGTCCACCTTCAATGACATTAAGACTTTAAAAAACGAGTTAAATCTCGCACAATCTCAACTCATTATGATCAGTAAAAGCAAAATATCAAGATTTTAGTTTGAGAAAAATCCTCCACAATTTCAACTTTCACGCCATTCATTCCTTTAAATATATATATCATTTATCCTGGGGCTGATTTCGTAGAGACTCTCAAAAACAATAGAATCAGAAAATGATGTTTAAAATACTATCACTGTAAAATAAAAAAATTGCTGCTTTATTTTTTTTTAAGTACAATCAACTTGAATGTTTAAGGCAATAGAGGACGTTGTAAACACACATGCTGTCATGACTGACTGATCATGTTCCCCGGACGCGCACACGGACTCCCGGGGTCTGACCGGCTCTCCTGCATCAGAAGTGCTGTGCAGCTTCATCACACACACATCATCACCACATATTCATTTCATAAATGCGCCCGAAATGGAAGTTCTTTTCCCACATATGCATATGCAAAATGATGCACCATTTGAAAAGAAAAACTACAAGTGGATCATGGAATATGCTGTGCATATATAGATCATTCTGAACACTGATAGTGAGCAACTGGCTGAAGAACATGTAATTATGAGCATGCGTTCACACACACACACACACACACACACTGTGATGCTGTTATGATCAGTGAGAAATGTGCTCCTGGTGAATGGCTCAGATTTGTCTATCAATTAAAGCATCCAACCATTTCCACACCGTTCAGATAATAATAGGCTTTTATTCTTTTCCAAATGTGCAATAATAATAATATAGTCCCTCTTTACGCATATATCTATTGCACATTTTTAATAATTAGGCTATACTAGACATTATCGATGCGTGTATATTTACGCTTATGGTGCAGAATAACTTTCACATTAATGGACTCGGAAGCGTGCAGAGAGATATTATAATTCATGAAGTCTTTTGAACGAGATGTGCTCTGGGTGTGAGGCGTGTCGGGACCGGGACCGGAGTCACGCGCGCCGGTTCTGGAGCTTCGGCTGCTCTCGGCTGACGTGAAGTGACTTCTTGAAAACAAAAGGAAGTCGATTGCGGTTTGAGCTTTCATCTATTAAAGTTCCCACAGATGTTTTGCATGAAACATGGAGGGGGGGGGGGGGGGCGGAATCTGGGGATCCTGATTGGAGCAGAAAGAGGCAAATACAACAGAAGCGAACTAAAGACATAGCTTCACTCGTCTAAACGTGTACTATAAAGAGTCGAGCAACTCTTCAGAGGGCTTTAATTCCTTTAACACACACACACACACACACACACACACACACACACACACACACACACACACACACACACACACACACACACACACACACACACACACACACACACACACACACACACACACACACACACACACACACATCGGTGTCCAAGCTAAACAAAGGTCAATTTGAATCTACATTAAATGCTTGACAGCACTAAATAGAACATAAGGGTCTCTTACCTCAAAATATTATCTAAAAGTGTTGATACTCAAACACACACACACACACACACACACACACACACACACACACACACACACACACACACACACACACACACACACACACACACACACACACACACACACACACACACACACACACACACACACACACACACACACACACGCTAATGAAAATTCATAAATCGCGTTTTTGAAAATTGCTGAGAAATTCGTACGACGTGTCTGCTCTGTGAATCTTCATGCGTCGTTATTTATTTATTTATTTATTTATTTATTTATTTATTTATTTATTTATTTATTTATTTATTTATTTATTTATTTATGCATACTACTTTATTTACTAATCATACTAATCACATCGTATGAAATCATATCCATTTAATATTTTACTGCGACATTTAAGAACATAAGACACTAAAGAGCGGGAAGCGAGACTCTAGCACACAGAGGACTCGTTGAAAACAAAGATTTGTCTGTAGTTTTCTTGTCAAATTATTTATTTTATATATTTATTTATTTATTTATTTATTTATTTATTTATTGTTATTAGAAGCTTGCACAACATTCACACATGTAGTGTCTCCTTTAAATCCAGGCCTGTCGCTTTGCACACACACACACACACACACTTTGTTTATTTTTAAACCAATACTTATATATATAATATTTTAAATGATAATATTTTAAAACTTACTGTCATTAAAATAATCTCAATAATGTTCTGTAATAATCAGTGGAAGAGGAATGCACAAACCCAGTGATGAGGGTCAGCTCTCTGAATAACTCATCTTCCACTGAGGGTTTGTTTGGACAATATTTGGTCACTTTTTGAAAATCTGAGGGTGCAAAACATCAAAATATTGAGAAAATCTCCTTTAAAGTGACAAAATGTAAAATGTGTACCTTAAATGCAATGTAAGTCGCTTTGGATAAAAGCGTCTGCCAAATGCATAAATGGAAATGTAAAGTTGTGCAAATGAAGTCCTTAGCAATGCATATCACTACCAATAATACATTTATGATATATTTACAGTAGGACATTTACTAAATATCTTCATTGAACATGATCTTCTCTTGGAGTGTGTATAATTCTGACCCGTATATAATGTTGGCTATTGCCGTAGATTAACCCGTGAGGAGCACGACTGCTGTTGAGCTGCAGAATCCCAAACCCCGAGTTTACAGCGGTCCCCTATAACTCCCATTATCAGCGCATGAAGAAATCCATGTGAAGTTCTGTTTAGAGACCCGGCTCAGGTTAATTTATGGAGCGTTCAGCATCACCTGTATGAGTTTATGACACATCATAATTGTGTTTGACTCTGCAATCAAAACAAACAAACTCCTGCTCTCTGATTTGAGCATGCGGACCCTGTTCAAACACCCAGAGCAGCTCAGCACACCAATTAAAACCCGATTAGGAGACATTTTGCTCTTCAGACCGAGGCAGCGAAGAGCCCGTGACCTCTCAGCGCCGGGGTCATGTACTAATAAGATCCATGGCCCACAAAGAGGCTTCGGAGCTTCACAAATGTCCTGTGGCCTGTGGACCTTTGACATACATAGAACATTAATTGGTCACTGTATTAACGAGGAAGGTGGGATATTCCAGTTAATTAGTCGCGACTGGATAAGGGTGAACATTATATGGTTTGTCGCCAGTCCCCGGTTTGTTGTCGGGGATCAGCTTTTGTGTGTGTTAAATGAGAAGTGAGTATAGTGAGCCGGTGTACAGTGTGTGTCTGTGAGCCGGCGACAGCTCCAGTCCATGGGAAGAGAAACGCCATCACAGGACCTCATTATCTCACTCTGATCGCCATCTTTTGGGAGCAAGCCTTAATCAAACATGGCACCAAACTCTCTCTCTCTCTCTCTCTCTCACCCACACACACACATACACACACACCCACACACACACACGTCTGGTTCACTATCTTTAAGGGGACTCTCCATAGAGGTAAGTTACCTTTTTATACTGTACAAACTGTATATTCTCGCCCCTTACACTACCCCTAAACCTAAACCTAAACCTAATCCTAAACCCACCCACACACACACTCACACACACACACCCTACCCCTACATTTACTCATCACACAAAGAATTTTTAAATTTTCAATGGAACTTAGTCTGTATAATTTATAAAGCTTGTTTCCTCAATTTAGGACCCCTCTCTCTCTCTCTCTCTCTCTCTCTCTCTCTCTCTCTCTCTCTCACACACACACACACACACACACACACACACACACACACACACACACACACACACACACACACACACACACACACACACACACACACACACACACACACACACACACACACACACACACACACACACACACACACAGCGAAAGACACCAGTAAACGCTGGAAGTGTCTGTTCAGTCCATAAAGATGAATGGGAAGCCGTTAACAGCGCGATGTGTAATCCAGTGTGACTTCTGTAACGCATTAAGGATGTTGGCGACGCTTTCCTGCTCCTCCAGAAGTCCTCACATGCTTCACGTTTAATGTCGTTGCCCACCTTCAGAAATCAAGACTCTAATCTAAACATTCACAAATGATACAACGAACACACACTCTTTTAATGAATGCACACATTTATTGATGCCAACCGGTCCAACAGAGCAGCCTGTAATTGTGTTAGATATTGCATCAGCAAACAAGCGACACGTTTTAATGATCCGCGTCAGATCATCCCTACCCTGCAGATATGACTCCTGCAATCAGAAAGCAAAGATTGTCAGAGAGATTTACACCTGTCTCGCTGGCCGTAGATTAGACTGCTGGAGCCAGGATGTCTGGAACCCGTGAGCTACTTCACCCTAAATCCGGATTAAACATGATAAAATGATCCAAACGCCGAACGCAAAGCGACATTATTATAACACTGATGCATGTATACTTGCCGGTCACGCGCGTCTCTGGGCTCTGCTCTCTCGGAGGAAAGTGTTTTATGTCATGAGATCACAGACTGCAGTCCGATGCGGGTCACTGGACCCAAGACACTCCCGGTCAGAGGACTCATTGCTCAACAAGCCTTTAAAGTTGCCAAGCGAAGGCGCATTATGCCAGACGTGCCCATGCTCCTCTGCGCGCAGAACCGCGTCCACAGATCCATCTCTGATTATGAGGCTGCATTCTCTCTTTTAATCTCAGTCTGAGATTTTTGATTTTGTTGTTGTTGAGCAAAATATTCAGATTTAATCTAATAAGAACTAACAATTTGCGCGATTTATTAAAACTACTTTAGTGTGTCCTGTGATAAATCTCTGAGATGGTCCGTGTTTGCTAACTCATGTGCGACATTTCAGGGATGCATGTTGCTATTTTATTTGTATTTAATCAGTGACAATTTGATTTAAAATCAAAACTGTGTTAGTGAAAAGATTAAAATGTGATTTAGTTTAGTACGAAAAACGAGGGGAAGCTTATTGCACAAAACATTTGCATTAATTCCTGATCTTTCCTTCGCGTGCATTTGCTTTAGTTTCAAGTCCCCAAAGGTTTTCTTTTTTTGTGCTATTTAGGCAACATCTAAGGGGAATTAACATACAATCACCAAATAGTAGAACTTCTGATGAGCATTATTATTATCTTTAAAAACAAACGAATTTTCTAGTGAGATGGAAATAAGCCGCTTCTCGATCAACAGGTTTCTTTCAGGCATTAAACAGGTTTCGTGCTTTTGTCATATGAAATTCAGTTTTGCATAATTGAATACAGGTTCTGACAGAAAACCAGGAGCATTCATTCAGGTCAACTGATTTTACACAGCAGAGATTAATGCATTAAATCGCCATTCATTCATTCATTCATGCAATTTTGGTGAAATCCTCAGCGTTTGAATCGTCGTAAATGCTGCATTTAGAAACACACACACATTAAATTAATTAATGGAATTGAATGTAATTAATTACAATAGTCACTAAATCGTAAAAATGTTCATTTCTAGGCTACATCGATAAATGGATCCGTGTCGCCGAGAAGATAAAAACGCGCTCTTTATCATATCCCATAATAACCCACCGCATCATCATAACCATAACAGCGCAATCACATCTCCGAGTTCTGCTGCTGTGCACAGCCACGAGCTTACATAAACCACATGGCTGGTGTGAGCAGAAACATGAGCCAGACATCATTCTTGAAACTTGTCCCTTTGGGTGAAAGGAGGGGTGTGAGTTATGGACATGTAGCTTTTCCATTTCAATAGCCCATCTGGATTTCTACTGTAAGACTTGCTGCATGAAATATTCAGGGTTCAGTGAAAATTGATCTGATGCTGTAGAGTGAGGCTTCTTTCCCGTCTTTAGCTCTCGGCCCTTGAGACTGGAGAGCAGAAACAGTCACACTGCAATATTTGGTGTCAGTGTGTCCAGGGTTCCTCTCGCACACCCATACATGATCCTGATCTGATATGTGTGCCAATCATCATCGTGTTAATAACCTTCTGGGCGGGGCCACCTGTCACTCGCATGAGATCCACCAATAGCAAACCACAACCATCCAATCAATTCCCCACAGACACACTCAAGCCCCGCCCTACATTTGCTCTTGTTCGAGAAGCAGATACTTTCATACTTTCCCTTTCACGCCGACTTTAACCATCCATCATTAGCAATTCTCACGGCATCAGATATGTATTATGTTCTGACACATTTCACACTCACCACACACACACTCACGCAAATATCCGTGCACCTACCGACAGTGCTCGGGAAGCGTCAGGTCCTCGGCTCTGCCTCAGGAGTGCGGGAGGCGCGGTGCGTAAAGCAAAACAATCTGAGGAAACTGGGAACAATCATAGGCAGGCTCCAGCGATCTGCCATAAAACCCGCCTGCTCCTCGCCTGCAGTCCGCTCTCTGACCTGATGGAAGATCAATGAGCACACGGGCTGCCACTGCACCTCCAGTGGAAACACACCAAGGCCTCTTGCATTCCATAAATGAGCTGCACCGCATGAGTATAGGAGTGTGTTTGCAAATTCACCCGTGCATTTTTCACACTGTGGATTGGAGCACCGACCTTGCTTCAGGTAGGGAAATGTGTGTTGTGTCTGATCACACACACACACACACACACACACACACACACACACACACACACACACACACACACACACACACACACACACACACACACACACACACACACACACACACACACACACACACACACACACACACACACACACACACAGAGCAGATGGCTCGACACCGGGAGCTCCAGCCTCCGGAGGGAAGGGCTGAATGGGGCTGTGCTCGCCCGCCTCTGCTGCTCCTGCTGGACGGAATGCAGAAACAGGCCAAAGCCTGCCACTCTCAACTCAACCGACTGGACGGAAAACTCTACAGAAATGTTGTGGGGATTAGCACACTGTGAATTTAAGGAGACTGGATTGACTGTGCATGTGGTTGGGCTGTTAATAGTTGAGAAAGGACACTGGAGAACATATCAATGCATATTCAGAATCCACATTCCTGTGGAACTGATCGGGAACATTCCCGTTCTACACAGGTTCAGTGGTTCTATAGAACTCTAGGGTTCCTGACTTTAGGTTCTTAATGACTTAAATAACCCTCTGGTGCTTCACATGGCGGTCAAAAATGACCTTTTTTATTTTTGTTTTATCTTTTTATGTTTTTATTTAACATCTTGTATTTTTGTGGGATTTTATGATACTGAATTATATTTATGCAGTCATCATAATTCATTTATTACCTGTTCACCACTTTTTGAGCATAGAGATGAAAAATGACCGAAGAGCATCAGAGGGTGGTTATTTCAGGGTTTTTTGTGATAAAGTATGTTTACAAGCTGTTTAATTCATAATATTTAATACAAATGAATTAAAATAAAATGAATTAAAACTATAGCCATAAGCGCATGACGGAAACTTTAAGGTCACTTGTCAAAACATACCAATTTTTTTAAAATTTCAATGTAATGAATGTATTATATTTTAGTTTTTAAAATATTTAGTAGTTTAAGGGGATTTTATGATACTAAATTATATTTATGCAGTCGTCATAATTCATGTATTACCTGTTCACCACTGTTTGAGCATAGAGATGAAAAATGCGGAAGAGCATCAGAGAGGGGTTATTTCAGGAGTTTTCTGTTTAATTCATAATATTTAATAAAGATGGATGAAAATAAAATGCATTAAAACTACATCCATAAGCGCCTGATGGAACCTTTAAGGTCAAATGTCACCATTTTTTTTGTCACCAAAAAGTACTATTTATTTTTACAATTTCAATGTAATGAATGTAGTATATTTCACTTCCATAATGTCTTTATTTAATATTCAGTAATTTTATGGTACTAAATTATATTTATGAAGTCATTTTACATTACATTACAAGTCGTAAATCTTGAATGTTTTGGACTTTTTTTAAAAAAGACACTTGGCAGATTATTGTTGAAGTAAAAACTTAACAAAAGTTATAGAAGTTTACATTTATTATGAAAGAAAATGCACAAAAATACTAGTTTCAATTTTTCTATCTATTTCGCGAAACATGTTTTACTCCAAAACTGGTGTGGCAAACTTGAGGATGATATTTGAATAAATGAGCTTTCGGTGAGAGTTAGTGTGGGCGCAGTACCAAACGCTTCCACTAGAGGAGATTCAGCGCTCATGAGGCCAGGAAGAGCACAAGTGGGACTATTTTCATCTCTTCCAGTGAATTTCTGTGTTCACAGAGCCTTAACCAAGTTTCGTCCCACTCTGATGAAGTAAAAAATTATATTTTAAAAAAAAGTTAAATTAAACGTAACATTTTTCTGTCAAAAATGACCGTAGAGCATCAGAGGGTGGTTATTTCAGGGTTTTTTTTGTGATAAAGTATGTTTACAAGCTGTTTAATTCATAATATTTAATACAAATGAATTAAAATAAAATGAATTAAAACTATAGCCATAAGCGCATGACGGAAACTTTAAGGTCAATTGTCAAAACATACCAATTTTTTTTATTTCAATGTAATGAATGTATTATATTTTAGTTTTTAAAAATATTTAGTAGTTTAAGGGGATTTTATGGTACTAAATTATATTTATGAAGTTGTTATAATCCACTTTTTGAGTCTTAAATCTGGAATGCTTTGGGCTTTTTTAAAACGGACACATGGCAGATTATTGTTAAAGTTAAAAAAAGTGTACATTTATTATGATAGAAATTGCACAAAAATGCTATTTTCAATTTTTCTATCTATTTCGCCAAACATGTTTTGCTCTAAGACTGGTGTTGCAAGCTTGAGGTCTATATTGAATAAATGAGAGGAGAGTGCGTTTTATAGAAGCATTTCATCTTTTCCAGTGAACTTCTGTGTTCAGAGCCTTAACCAAGTTTCATTATTTCAGGGTTGTTGTTGTTTTTGCGTGATAAAGTACATGTACAAGCTGTTTAATTCATAATATTTCATAAAAAGGAATTCAAACTACAGCTGTAGCTTCAATGTGTGTTGCACAGGAACAGGCTGTAGACTCATCTTTAATGAACCTCTCAGGAACATGGCCGAACTCATTTCACCATCACGGTTACCGGACCAAGAATGAACGAACAGGGAAGAACTTAAATAGCAAACAGAAACAAGACAATTAACTAAACACAGCTGAACAGAACTTAACTAATGAGGGTAACCAAGGAAACAGACAAGTGGCGGGAAACTAAGACAGAATCAAAACACAACTGAACGCTAAACTGAACAGACATGTGACACTATGAACAGAACCTTTAAGGTCAAATGTCTAAATGTACCATTTACAAAACAAATCGATGTAATGAATTATATTTTACTTCTGTAATGTTTTGTAATTTAATATTTAGTAGGGGATTTTATGGTACTAAATTATATTTATGCACTTTTTGAGCATTTCCAACTGAAACTGATCTGGAATGCTTTGGACTTTTTAAAGAAGACACATGGCAGATTATTGTTAAAGTTAAAAAAGAGTAAGAGTGAACTTAAAAAAGCTATTTTTATTGTTATGAAAACATGCACAAAATACTATTTTGCATTTTTATATGAACTTTAAAACTGTAAGATCAAAATCATAAATCTGTGTCTCAAACTTGAGGATGATATTTGAATAAATGAGCTTTCAGTGAGAGTTAGTGTGGGCGCAGCACCAATCTGTGTTCACAGAGCAAGTGCCAAAACCTTTACCAAGAGTCGTCCTATTCTGATAGAAATGTTCCGAAATGTTCAATTTTTCAGTCAAAAATAACCAAATGTTATTTTAGCTATTTCCCTTTTTTCTAGCGATAAAGTAGGAGCTGTCTAATTCATGATATGTAATTAATACAGCCATAAAAGGATCCCATGATGGAGCCCGCCTGACGGAGCCTTGCGCTTCCACTTTGAGTGGCATGTAAAATACGTCCATTACACGTTACACAAATGTTTTGGACATTAACATTGTGAATTGAATAAGACTTGTTCCCTGTGCATTTGCCTAAGCTGTTAACAGTTGGTATCCTGTGTAACGGATGTGGAATATTCCCGTTCTCCGGTCGCACTGAGACTCAACAGCTCGTGAAGCCCAGGGACAGACAGCGGATCTGAGCTGGCATTGCAGCAAGCTCTGTATGTAATATGTCAGGGGGAAACAGATTTTGTCAGGTGGAGATGAGGTTCATAAGTTCATGGCTCGTTTAAACTGAAGCATTCCATTTAAAGTCTTTACATTTCTCTTTAATCCCGTCTGCGTGCAGTTGGATCCAATCAGACTCGCTTCTTCTGAGGTGCATGTGCAGAACACGGATACGATCACGGCCTTGCCCCTCTCTCTCTCTCTCTCTCTCTCTCTCTCTCTCTCTCTCTCTCTCTCTCTCTCTCTCTCTCTCTCTCTCTCTCTCTCTCTCTCTCTCTCTCTCTCTCTCTCTCTCTCTCTCTCTCTCTCTCTCTCTCTCTCTCTCTCTCTCTCTCTCTCTCTTATTCTGAGAGGTGATTGAAATACTCTAGCTGAGGTTAAGGGGACAAAATGCTGATCTTCACAACAATAATGAGAGTCATTTATTTGAACTGAACTTTTGATTTTAAAACAGCAACCTTCACCCGTATGCAAACAAGCATGATTTAGCATTAATTAGAACTAGTGACCAATCACGCTTCTCTGTCTGCCAATCCCATGGACGAGTCTGGGCTTGGCGGTTGACTTGCCTGACTGCATTGTGCCAAGTGTAAAGTTTGATGGAGGGGGGATTATGGGGTGGGGTTGTTAGTTCCAGTGAATGCTTCACCAAGACATTTCGGACAATTTCATGCTCCCATCTTTGTGGGATCAGTTTGGGGACGGCCCCTTCCTGTCCCAGCATGCCTGCGCTCCAGTGCTCAAAGCATCGCTCCATAAAGACATGGATGAGGAGTTTGGTGTGGAGGAACTGGACTGGCCTGCACAGAGTCCTGACCTCAACCCGATAGAACACCTTTGGGAGAATTAGAGCGGAGACTGAGAGCCAGGCCTTCTCGTCCAACATCACAGATGCGCTTCTAGAAGAATCCCCATAAACACACTCCTAACCCTTGAGGAAAGAAGAGCTGAGGCTGTTAGAGCTCCATATTAAACCCTACAGATTGAGAACGGGAAGCTCGTGTGTGTGTGAAGGGGCGGCTCAACACTTCATTGTGTCATGGATTCAGTTTTAAATCATACATTTAGTTTTAATGAAAGAACCCTAGAGTTCTACAGAGAACACTGAAGCTTTATTTCTAGGCATGAAGATTGCATTAGTCTTCTCTTGTGAAAACAGTATTCTTGTAAACAGGTGGACTTTTATGATCCAGCGTGAGCAAGAGAGAAAGCTGTTAGCACACATCCATGTTCCTTAAAGCGATAATTACTCGGTCTCGGGCCATTTGATGAGGCCAATTCGAGAATTAGAGCATTGTATATCTGTAAAATTGCTTTCCTTCTTCTTTTGAGTAATTGCCAAAGAACGGAGTGCATTATAAATGTGTAAAGAAAGCACCAGTGCATTTGGCAAATGATTGCATGATCTGCCTGTAAGCCGTCGGCTCAGGGCTTTTATGTATCGTCTCAATAGTAAGCATTGTGGTCTGGTGACCCCTGAACGTCCCGATCGCTGCTTCTCTTCAGCAGTAACTGCTCTTAAATCGCTCGTCTGTCGGAGGTGGCAACAGCATCGCGATATTACGTCCAGATGTGACTCAGTCAGTGTTGGATGTCGTATCTTATCGTGCAGCATATGGTCTCTATCAGATTCAAATATGAGTGTCCAGCTTCATTAATGCACAGACACAGACCGGCCGTCTCTGGACAGAAGCACACATCTGGAGTTGGCACTTGATGTTCCATGTTTCAGGACGGACAAGTGAAATGGCTTATGGTTTACTTAGCTTAGAATCATTTAGGAAAGATTCCCTGTATCCCAGGGTCTAGACTGGGATAGAGGGGGAAGGCCTGATGCTTTTACTGCAAACAATTTGCAGCCCATTTACAAATAATAAAGGCTTCCCTGTCAACCGAGAGACTATCTCAACATTTTCCGTAATCTCTCAATGCTGAACGTGTTTGATCGGTTAATGTTTTTTGAGGCTGTATTTATTTGATTAAAAATACACAAACAAACAGTGTAAAAGAACTGTTTTCTATGTGAATATATATACTGTCATTTATTTCTTTTTCAGTGTCACATGATCCTTCGGAAATCATTCTAATAATGATTTGATGCTCATCAAACATTTATGATTATTATCATATTTCTCAGGATTCTTTGATGAATAGAAATTTCAAAAGAACAGCATTTGTAACTTTATAAATGTTTTACTGTCACACTGTTAAATATAATTAGTTAGACTTACTTAAAAAAAGCATGCAAACCGATTGCCTTAAAAACCCAAGGAAGGGGAATAGTATGTTGTGCTAACCAATGCTTAGTTAGTAAAGTTCACTTACACAATAGAGTTCTAGTAACTAAAAACAGAACACTTGATAATTGACTTTAGATTCACTCTTGATTAGTATTGTTGTTACCGGTGTTGTGTTTTGATGCTGAGTGTGTGTGTGTGTGTGTGAGTGTGTGTGTGTGTGACTTTAGCTTCGATCAACTGCAAGATGTTTCACAAATATAGAGGGATCATAACACAATTAAACGTTTCACATGGTGTTTATGACATAAGCATTAGCATTAAAATGGTAAACGATCAATATACGACATGAAGGGGAGTTGCTTTCAGAAGCTGATCTCATTTCTGACTAAATCATTAGTTATAATTAACTATTCCGTCAGACTTTTAAAAGCAACCTATTTATTACTTCTCTTCCATGTTGCAATACGGTTGCTAGGGTGCTCTAAATGGTTGCTAGGGTGTGGCTATACGGTTTATGGATTGATATTTAAAGAAGCCAAAAGACTCTGGTGCTGAGATATGGCTTGTTAATGTTGATTTAAGGTTGCTAGGGCGTGCTACTACTTATTGTCTGCTTGATTATCTACCTTTGAAACCAAATATCTGTGAATATTCTGTGAGAAATGCAATGATATGAATGTTCTTAGTGAAACACGAAGGGAACACTGATCTCCATAATGGCGACTTGTTTTGTTTTTCTTGACAAAATGGCACTCAAACCAATCAGTTCATCTTAACTTGGGTTTTCTGAGTACTCTAGAGCTAGTATGTGACTAGTACAGATTACACAACTTTTACAATTAAGTTAAGAACTCAAACGAGTCACTGTTCGATTTTACAGTGATCAATTCCATGCATTTTTCTGAATAAAAGTGTTCATTTGATAAAGATGAAATGCATGCACCATATTAGACAGACATCAAGTGATTTAAATCCCAGATGCTAATGCTAATGAACCTTCTTTCTGTACAATGTAAAGTTTCTCTTGAGGGGTGGAAAGCAATAGCTCTAAGAGTCACATGACCTCCTGATTCAGCAGACGGAGGACTAACCAGATAAATGTGTCAACAACAGAGAAGAAATGTGCCTGTCTACAGTAAATCAGCGGAGCACGGCATCTTTACAATACACTAAAGCCCAGTGGAAGTGATGTGCGCTCTGTTACCAGCTAGTTCTGCTTTTCTGACTTTAAGGATAATTGAGCAAAAGATCAATTTGTCAAGTCTTAAGCAAAGAGTCTGCGGCAGCGCAGCTCAACCCGAGGCTTTTTATAATGATTGGATCTGTTGAGCTCTTAAACGATCAGGCCAAAACACTGAGCTGGTGCCTGTCTGTCCACGTTCCTGAGGAAAACCACTTTAAATATTCACCGTCGACATCCTTTTAATTGCGGAGCTGAGATCAATCTCATCACGCTATTCTTTGAAAGCTGCTGTTGTTCTTGGCGTGTCCCCAGGACTTTGATGAGGTTCAATCTGCCCTTCATAGGTGTGGCTTCAAAGTCCTGGAGAAGCTGGAATGAAATGAAAAGGAGGGATTTATAATAGATTTCCAGCTCAAAGACTTTTGCTGTCATTGAGATACTATTGGTGGCCCTTGCTACATAATAACAGTGAATAATGCATAATTACATGCAACTAACCCTCGACCAAAAGCACATGTCGTTTTAATTTCAGTTTTTGTTATTTTAGCACATCAGGTTAATGGAGTTTAAGTTTGGCTACACTTTACTTTACTCAAATCAAGCCTTTATATACAGTCAAATGCACAAATTATGCAACTTCTAATACATTACTTATCAATTCGTTATTATTGACATTTAGAAAGTATGATGCTTTAAAACCAAATCTACAGCAGCTCTGTTGAGTCGTTATTTTCCTGTAACTGCTGACTTGAGTTCATGTTTAAATATATATAAGGGCTTCAGAAAGTCGCCCATCTGAGGTTAAAGTGTATAAATGTGTGTGTGTGTGTGTTGTAAATGTGGGATGGTTTGTCCAGATCAGACTCTATTCCTCGTCTGGGATCGGTCAGAGTCTCTGAAGCCCTTCCTCTGAAACCTTTGGAGCTTCAGCCGTTGGTTCCCATTGAAGTCCATTATGAGCAGAACAATCCTGGAATGATCCTCGAAAAACTGAAGAGAGAAACACGTGAACATCTGGGATGAGATGGAGGAGAGGAGCTTTTTGAGCTGTTCTCAAAAACCATATTTCAATCATTCTCGCCATCTTTCTTTGGTCCTATTTGGACCAAACATCTGACCGGTGATCAGTGGCTGTAACTCTCAGTGAGAAGAAACTGGTTGTAATTTGCAGCGCTGGAAGTGAGTGTGTGTTGGCGCGGCCCGCGGCTGCTAACCGTGTTTGTCATGTTATCACGTTAGCCCGTGGAAGCGGCGGGAGATGGACCACACTCAGACCGTTCACTTCCTAAATACATTTGTTCATTAATTCACTTTCTGCCCACTTCAGCAGGCTCTGACCTTTCATCGGATGCCAAGCCGCTGAGTAAAAGAACACGGCCCGTCCCGCGTCTCTGCAGCCCGGCTAATGGAGTTAGTGTAATGCCGTCTGCTGAAACCGAATTGGGACTGAGATGGCTTTTTCTGCAGCCCACCACTCTCGTGAAGCGCAGCCGCGCCTGCGACTGCAGACAATCTAATTGCTATTGACATTCTCGTCTCTGAGGAAATTTGACATCTAAGGGCAAACAATTCTATTTAGTCGCCTGAATACTCTCAATGGAGGAGCGGCGCGGTTCTGCTGGGCTCCCCGCGCACTCAATCGATCCTAATCTGATTCCGGACAAGGGGCAGAAAAATGAGAATAAAATCAAAAGCACTGTTAGGGCAAAATATTAACGAGGCAGAACAATCGTGGTGGTGGCCGGCCGCAGTAATGTGCCTCTGCGACAGTATTGTTAATGCACGGACTCCTCCGCGAAGGTGCCTCGGCCTCAAAGAAATCTGCTGCTCCAGCTAAAAGCGCCACAGGCTGCCAAACCGGCCTCATTCCCTGAGAGCGCGCTCCTTCGCTCCTTCGCCCGGCCGGCCTCGCCTGATTTCATTAGCCTCACTCCCTGGAGAACACATCTCATTTTATGTGAGAGTGGACCATCCTGGAGAGGCTCACAATGAAGGTCCGTCACAGAGGAGAGGGTGTGTGTGTGTGAGAGAGATGATGGATCTGACAAATTGAAGTGGCCCTTACAAACTCTCTGCTGTCGTGTGTGCGTTTGTAAGGCTGCGGTCGGTCCAGGGCGTTGCACTGGCGCTGGTCAGTCCATGAGCGAATGAGACACGTCGCAGGGTCAACTATGAATCCACTCAAAACATGAACATCCTTCAGTGTGTTTATAATGGAGATACAGCACACGCTTACAAACACAGCATCGATGGAGATTCTTTAACACACTCCAAAGGTTCTCCAGTTCCTCCACACCAAACTCCTCATCCGTGTCTTTATGGAGCGATGCTTTGAGCACTGGAGCGCAGGCATGCTGGGACAGGAAGGAGCCGTCCCCAAACTGATCCCGCAAAGTTGGGAGCATGAAATTGTCCAAAATGTCTTGGTGACGCATTAAGAGTTCCTTTCCCTGAAAAACACCCCCCCCCCCCCCCCCCACACACACACACACACTCTTACACACACACACTTACACACACTTACACACACACCCCCGAACCCCCCCCCCCACACACACACACTTACACACACTTACACACACACACACACACACACACACACACACACACACACACACACACACACACACACACAAACACAGATGAGATGCCTTGCAGAACAGCTCATTCCACGGAGAGGACTGAGGTCTCAGTCGCTGCAGCTGATGGAGGTCTCTCTCTCTCTCTCTCTCTCTCTCTCTCTCTCTCAGAGCACCCAAGGGTCAGTTCTGCCGTCTCTGCTGCGGGGAGAAACCGGTCGGCCGCTCTCAGAGCCGCTCGTGTTGATCAGTTGTGCAGATAGACGTCCATAAACGTCTGCCTCGTGGCCCGTGGCGGTGTCTGCTCGGAGACTGATGTTATCACGGAGAACAGGCCAGAGATGTGGACACATTCCTCCTGTTGGCTATTGAGCGGATGAGGGCCTGCTCCTCGTTCTCAGTGTTTAGCATGTTAATGAGACGTCTAGCCGGGGCAGGGAGACAGCGCTGCAGATCTGGAGGAGCGTAATGAAATTAAGCACAGTGGACAAGACGCTTGTGAAATCAGTGCTGTCACGAGGACTTTCAGGCCAAGATAACGGAGCGGTAAAACCGTGTGTGTGTGTGACCCTGCAGGTTAAACGTGTTTACACACAAACCTGATCCTCGGCCGAAGCAGCGCTGATGAACTGTGATCTGGAGAAGGAGATTTTAAGTTATGTTTTTAATGTGAATGGAAACATGACATGTGTTCACACTTGGGTTCAGTCTAAGAGATCAAACTGAGTGAAAACAAACCTCCACATCACATTCACACTGCTGCATTTACACCCCATGAACTGAATATAATTCATAATAATAATACAAATATATAATTATTCCCTTAACGTTTGAAGAATGACACAATGTAACGTTCCCTTAACGTTTGAAGAATGACACAATGTAACGTTCCCTTAACGTTTGAAGAATGACACAATGTAACGTTCTCTTAACGTTTGAAGAATGACACAATGTAACGTTCCCTTAACGCTTGAAGAATGATACAATGTAACGTTCCCTTAACGTTTGAAGAATGACACAATGTAACGTTCTCTTAACGTTTGAAGAATGACACAATGTAACGTTCCCTTAACGCTTGAAGAATGATACAATGTAACGTTCCCTTAACGTTTGAAGAATGACACAATGTAACGTTCCCTTAACGTTTGAAGAATGACACAATGTAACGTTCCCTTAACGTTTGAAGAATGACACAATGTAACGTTCCCTTAACGTTTGAAGAATGACACAATGTAACGTTCCCTTAACGTTTGAAGAATGATACAATGTAACGTTCCCTTAACGTTTGAAGAATGACACAATGTAACGTTCTCTTAACGTTTGAAGAATGACACAATGTAACGTTCCCTTAACGTTTGAAGAATGACACAATGTAACGTTCCCTTAACGTTTGAAGAATGACACAATGTAACGTTCTCTTAACGTTTGAAGAATGACACAATGTAACGTTCTCTTAACGTTTGAAGAATGACACAATGTAACGTTCCCTTAACGTTTGAAGAATGATACAATGTAACGTTCCCTTAACGTTTGAAGAATGACACAATGTAACGTTCTCTTAACGTTTGAAGAATGACACAATGTAACGTTCCCTTAATGTTTGAAGAATGACACAATGTAACGTTCCCTTAACGTTTGAAGAATGACACAATGTAACGTTCCCTTAACGTTTGAAGAATGACACAATGTAACGTTCCCTTAACGCTTGAAGAATGATACAATGTAACGTTCCCTTAACGTTTGAAGAATGACACAATGTAACGTTCCCTTAACGTTTGAAGAATGACACAATGTAACGTTCCCTTAACGTTTGAAGAATGACACAATGTAACGTTCCCTTAACGTTTGAAGAATGACACAATGTAACGTTCCCTTAACGTTTGAAGAATGATACAATGTAACGTTCCCTTAACGTTTGAAGAATGACACAATGTAACGTTCTCTTAACGTTTGAAGAATGACACAATGTAACGTTCCCTTAACGTTTGAAGAATGACACAATGTAACGTTCCCTTAACGTTTGAAGAATGACACAATGTAACGTTCTCTTAACGTTTGAAGAATGACACAATGTAACGTTCTCTTAACGTTTGAAGAATGACACAATGTAACGTTCCCTTAACGTTTGAAGAATGACACAATGTAACGTTCCCTTAACGTTTGAAGAATGACACAATGTAACGTTCTCTTAACGTTTGAAGAATGACACAATGTAACGTTCCCTTAACGTTTGAAGAATGACACAATGTAACGTTCCCTTAACGTTTGAAGAATGACACAATGTAACGTTCCCTTAACGTTTGAAGAATGATACAATGTAACGTTCCCTTAACGTTTGAAGAATGACACAATGTAACGTTCTCTTAACGTTTGAAGAATGACACAATGTAACGTTCCCTTAACGTTTGAAGAATGACACAATGTAACGTTCCCATAACGTTTGAAGAACGACACAATGTAACGCTCTCTTAACGTTTCAAGAATGACACAATGTAACGTTCTCTTAACGTTTGAAGAATGACACAATGTAACGTTCCCTTAACGTTTGAAGAATGACACAATGTAACGTTCTCTTAACGTTTGAAGAATGACACAATGTAACGTTCCCTTAACGTTTGAAGAATGATACAATGTAACGTTCCCTTAACGTTTCAAGAATGACACAATGTAACGTTCCCTTAACGTTTCAAGAATGACACAATGTAACGTTCTCTTAACGTTTGAAGAATGACACAATGTAACGTTCCCTTAATGTTTGAAGAATGACACAATGTAACGTTCCCTTAACGTTTCAAGAATGACACAATGTAACGTTCCCTTAACGTTTCAAGAATGACACAATGTAACGTTCCCTTAACGTTTGAAGAATGACACAATGTAACGTTCCCTTAACGTTTGAAGAATGATACAATGTAACGTTCCCTTAACGTTTCAAGAATGACACAATGTAACGTTCCCTTAACGTTTCAAGAATGACACAATGTAACGTTCCCTTAATGTTTGAAGAATGACACAATGTAACGTTCCCTTAACGTTTGAATAATGACACAATGTAACGTTCCCTTAACGTTTGAATAATGACACAATGTAACGTTCCCTTAACGTTTGAATAATGACACAATGTAACGTTCCCTTAACGTTTGAATAATGACACAATGTAACGTTCCCTTAACGTTTGAATAATGACACAATGTAACGTTCCCTTAATGTTTGAAGAATGACACAATGTAACGTTCCCTTAATGTTTGAAGAATGACACAATGTAACGTTCCCTTAATGTTTGAAGAATGACACAATGTAACGTTCCCTTAACGTTTCAAGAATGACACAATGTAACGTTCCCTTAACGTTTGAAGAATGACACAATGTAACGTTCCCTTAACGTTTGAAGAATGACACAATGTAACGTTCCCTTAACGTTTGAAGAATGATACAATGTAACGTTCCCTTAACGTTTCAAGAATGACACAATGTAACGTTCCCTTAACGTTTGAAGAATGACACAATGTAACGTTCTCTTAACGTTTGAAGAATGACACAATGTAACGTTCCCTTAATGTTTGAAGAATGACACAATGTAACGTTCCCTTAACGTTTGAATAATGACACAATGTAACGTTCCCTTAACGTTTGAATAATGACACAATGTAACGTTCCCTTAACGTTTGAATAATGACACAATGTAACGTTCCCTTAACGTTTGAATAATGACACAATGTAACGTTCCCTTAACGTTTGAATAATGACACAATGTAACGTTCCCTTAATGTTTGAAGAATGACACAATGTAACGTTCCCTTAACGTTTGAATAATGACACAATGTAACGTTCCCTTAATGTTTGAAGAATGACACAATGTAACGTTCCCTTAATGTTTGAAGAATTACACAATGTAACGTTCCCTTAACGTTTCAAGAATGACACAATGTAACGTTCCCTTAACGTTTGAAGAATGACACAATGTAACGTTCCCTTAACGTTTGAAGAATGACACAATGTAACGTTCCCTTAACGTTTGAAGAATGATACAATGTAACGTTCCCTTAACGTTTGAAGAATGACACAATGTAACGTTCCCTTAACGTTTGAAGAATGACACAATGTAACGTTCTCTTAACGTTTGAAGAATGACACAATGTAACGTTCCCTTAATGTTTGAAGAATGACACAATGTAACGTTCCCTTAACGTTTGAATAATGACACAATGTAACGTTCCCTTAACGTTTGAATAATGACACAATGTAACGTTCCCTTAACGTTTGAAGAATGACACAATGTAACGTTCCCTTAACGTTTGAATAATGACACAATGTAACGTTCCCTTAACGTTTGAATAATGACACAATGTAACGTTCCCTTAACGTTTGAAGAATGACACAATGTAAAGTTCTCTTAACGTTTTTAAATGGGGTTAAGTGCTCACGGAAGAGCTGAGTTTTAAGTTGACTTTTGAATGATGTCAATGATTCTGCGTTTCGGATGGTGTTGGGAAGATCGTTCCACCAGCTGGGAACGGTGAATGAGAATGTTCTGGAAAGGGATTTTTCCCCCTCTGTGATGGGACCACAAGCCGTCGTTCCTTTGCTGAGCGAAGGCTTCTGCTGGGGGTGTGGATTTGTAGAATGGGGTCAAAGTAAGCAGGAGCTGAGCGTGTGGTGGCTCTGTGTGCAAGCGCCAGCGCCTTAAACTTGATGCGAGCAGCGAGTGGTAGCCAGTGCAGGAGATGAAGAGAGGTGTGGGTCCTTTTGGGCTCGTTGAAGACAAGACGTGCTGCTGCATTCTGGGTCATTCGAAGTGTTTGGATCGCACAAGAGGGGAGTCCAGCCAGAAGCGCATTGCAGTAGTCAAGTCTAGAAATAACCAGGGCCTGGACCAGAAGCTGTGTTGCGTGCTCTGTTAGGAACGGTCTGATCTTCCTGATGTTATGGAGCGCAAACCGGCATGAGCGAGCTGTCTTAGAGATGTGTTCTCTGAAGGACAGCTGCTCATCAAATGTAACTCCAAGATTTCTGACTGACTCTGATGGGGAAATCAAGGATGTGCCTAACTGGATGGTGAAGTCATGTTGTATGGTGGGACTGGCGGGGAAGATGAGAAACTCAGTCTTTGCCAGGTTGAGCTGCAGGTGATGTTTTCTCATCCAGAGAGAGCTTTACTCATTTATATTCACCACACAGCAGAGAAGAAAACAAACAGTGACGGTTTCCTTTAAAACATTCAGTCTGTAACTTTATCTCTCCTGTTATCCAAGCTCTAGTGATTCCCTTTTTGAAATATGAATCAAATATGCTCTATGGCAATTTTGTTTCCCAAGATGCTTAACACAGCTGTCTTGATCTCGCTCCGCCATCTGGATGCTGCGGCCATAGAGAAGATGATAATGCACTTTATGATGAGGGCAGGATGAAACCTTTGACCTTCACAGCCCTTTGACCTCTCTGGGCAATATTCAGCGGTATTCCTATAACTAGCATATGCTTGCTCGTCCGATATGTTAAAGAAATTTATAACCAGAGCTTTGTCGATAAGTTCCCAGTGGACTGTGAAAGCCACATCTAGAATATCGGACTTTTCTCACAGATCGTGTGGCTCGTTTTCTGGTGGAAATGATGGCAAGTCGTCTTCATAAGCAGGCATAGATACGTCCTGTCGGCTTACAGTAATAATCGCAGGTCTGACACAGATCCAGTGACACCGAGCCGGTTCTGCTTCATCAGGGTCCAGTGTAAGCTGAGCTGATGTTCCTCTCCCCGGGGAATCGCGCCCATGTGTTGGTATATTTGGAGATCCTCCTCATCTGTCCTGTTCTCGCTGTGGTGGACGAGGTGAAATCCTGCATCCACTGGCTCATAATAAAGCAGAATAAAGAGCTTTATTGCCAAGTCTGCTTTCATGTCATCATATGAACAAACGTTCTTCCAGTAACGTTAATAGAACGTTCATTCAGAGTTATCTGGTGTTTAATAAACTTCTCAAAACGTTAGCACAAATACATTATTTATACAGCGTTCAAACGTTTTTTAAATGTTGCTACTTGTTTCAGAATGTTCAAAAGTAACATCCCATAACGAACGATACAATGTAACGTTCCCTTAACGTTTGAAGAATGACACAATGTAACGTTCCCTTAACGTTTGAAGAATGACACAATGTAACGTTCCCTTAACGTTTGAAGAATGACACAATGTAACGTTCCCTTAACGTTTGAAGAATGACACAATGTAACGTTCCCTTAACGTTTGAAGAATGACACAATGTAACGTTCCCTTAACGTTTGAAGAATGACACAATGTAACGTTCCCTTAACGTTTGAAGAATGACACAATGTAACGTTCCCTTAACGTTTGAAGAATGACACAATGTAACGTTCCCTTAACGTTTGAAGAATGACACAATGTAACGTTCCCTTAACGTTTGAAGAATGACACAATGTAACGTTCCCTTAACGTTTGAAGAATGACACAATGTAACGTTCCCTTAACGTTTGAAGAATGATACAATGTAACGTTCTCTTAACGTTTGAAGAATGACACAATGTAACGTTCTCTTAACGTTTGAAGAATGACACAATGTAACGTTCCCTTAACGTTTGAAGAATGATACAATGTAACGTTCTCTTAACGCTTGAAGAATGACACAATGTAACGTTCCCTTAACGTTTGAAGAATGACACAATGTAACGTTCTCTTAACGTTTGAAGAATGACACAATGTAACGTTCCCTTAACGTTTGAAGAATGATACAATGTAACGTTCTCTTAACGCTTGAAGAATGACACAATGTAACGTTCTCTTAACGTTTGAAGAATGACACAATGTAACGTTCTCTTAACGTTTGAAGAATGACACAATGTAACGTTCCCTTAACGTTTGAAGAATGATACAATGTAACGTTCTCTTAACGCTTGAAGAATGACACAATGTAACGTTCTCTTAACGTTTGAAGAATGACACAATGTAACGCTCCCTTAACGTTTGAAGAATGACACAATGTAACGTTCCCTTAACGTTTGAAGAATGACACAATGTAACGTTCTCTTAACGTTTGAAGAATGACACAATGTAACGTTCCCTTAACGTTTGAAGAATGATACAATGTAACGTTCTCTTAACGCTTGAAGAATGACACAATGTAACGTTCTCTTAACGTTTGAAGAATGATACAATGTAACGTTCTCTTAACGTTTGAAGAATGACACAATGTAACGTTCCCTTAACGTTTGAAGAATGACACAATGTAACGTTCCCTTAACGTTTGAAGAATGATACAATGTAACGTTCTCTTAACGCTTGAAGAATGACACAATGTAACGTTCTCTTAACGTTTGAAGAATGACACAATGTAACGTTCTCTTAACGTTTGAAGAATGACACAATGTAACGTTCTCTTAACGTTTGAAGAATGACACAATGTAACGTTCCCTTAACGTTTGAAGAATGACACAATGTAACGTTCCCTTAACGTTTGAAGAATGACACAATGTAACGTTCCCTTAACGTTTGAAGAATGACACAATGTAACGTTCCCTTAACGTTTGAAGAATGACACAATGTAACGTTCCCTTAACGCTTGAAGAATGACACAATGTAACGTTCTCTTAACGTTTGAAGAATGACACAATGTAACGTTCCCTTAACGTTTGAAGAATGACACAATGTAACGTTCCCTTAACGTTTGAAGAATGACACAATGTAACGTTCTCTTAACGTTTGAAGAATGATACAATGTAACGTTCTCTTAACGCTTGAAGGATGACACAATGTAACGTTCTCTTAACGTTTGAAGAATGACACAATGTAACGTTCTCTTAACGTTTGAAGAATGACACAATGTAACGTTCCCTTAACGTTTGAAGAATGACACAATGTAACGTTCCCTTAACGCTTGAAGAATGACACAATGTAACGTTCTCTTAACGTTTGAAGAATGACACAATGTAACGTTCCCTTAACGTTTGAAGAATGACACAATGTAACGTTCCCTTAACGTTTGAAGAATGACACAATGTAACGTTCTCTTAACGTTTGAAGAATGATACAATGTAACGTTCTCTTAACGCTTGAAGAATGACACAATGTAACGTTCTCTTAACGTTTGAAGAATGACACAATGTAACGTTCTCTTAACGTTTGAAGAATGACACAATGTAACGTTCCCTTAACGTTTGAAGAATGACACAATGTAACGTTCCCTTAACGCTTGAAGAATGACACAATGTAACGTTCTCTTAACGTTTGAAGAATGACACAATGTAACGTTCCCTTAACGTTTGAAGAATGACACAATGTAACGTTCCCTTAACGTTTGAAGAATGACACAATGTAACGTTCTCTTAACGTTTGAAGAATGATACAATGTAACGTTCTCTTAACGCTTGAAGAATGACACAATGTAACGTTCTCTTAACGTTTGAAGAATGACACAATGTAACGTTCTCTTAACGTTTGTAGAATGACACAATGTAACGTTCCCTTAACGTTTGAAGAATGACACAATGTAACGTTCCCTTAACGCTTGAAGAATGACACAATGTAACGTTCTCTTAACGTTTGAAGAATGACACAATGTAACGTTCCCTTAACGTTTGAAGAATGACACAATGTAACGTTCCCTTAACGTTTGAAGAATGACACAATGTAACGTTCCCTTAACGTTTGAAGAATGACACAATGTAACGTTCCCTTAACGTTTGAAGAATGATACAATGTAACGTTCTCTTAACGCTTGAAGAATGACACAATGTAACGTTCTCTTAACGTTTGAAGAATGACACAATGTAACGTTCTCTTAACGTTTGAAGAATGACACAATGTAACGTTCTCTTAACGTTTGAAGAATGACACAATGTAACGTTCCCTTAACGTTTGAAGAATGACACAATGTAACGTTCCCTTAACGCTTGAAGAATGACACAATGTAACGTTCTCTTAACGTTTGAAGAATGACACAATGTAACGTTCCCTTAACGTTTGAAGAATGACACAATGTAACGTTCCCTTAACGTTTGAAGAATGACACAATGTAACGTTCCCTTAACGTTTGAAGAATGACACAATGTAACGTTCTCTTAACGTTTGAAGAATGATACAATGTAACGTTCTCTTAACGCTTGAAGAATGACACAATGTAACGTTCTCTTAACGTTTGAAGAATGACACAATGTAACGTTCTCTTAACGTTTGAAGAATGACACAATGTAACGTTCCCTTAACGTTTGAAGAATGACACAATGTAACGTTCCCTTAACGTTTGAAGAATGACACAATGTAACGTTCCCTTAACGTTTGAAGAATGACACAATGTAACGTTCTCTTAACGTTTGAAGAATGACACAATGTAACGTTCCCTTAACGTTTGAAGAATGACACAATGTAACGTTCTCTTAACGTTTGAAGAATGATACAATGTAACGTTCCCTTAACGTTTGAAGAATGATACAATGTAACGTTCCCATAACCAAGATTTTTTTGGTAAAACATTAAAATAACTGGACATTTGTTCAAGAATATTCAGAAATAACATTCTCATAACTTAACGGGAACATATTTCTGTTTGCTGGGTTTGGTCATTCAAGGACGTTTAAGAAAATTATAGAAACAAAGATATGAGGACAATCAGGATAGACATATTTATGCATTTTCTGACCTTTCAATGCAAATCCTTTTTATGGGCATGCATGAGATTTATCGTTTAAGGGTGAAGTGGCGACACCAAAAAGAATAGCAAAATATGTGAAACAATAGTTCAAAAACATCCCAAACTCACATAAAACTCCCGTCTCACAGCCGTCCGAACACAGCCCTGATGTCTAGACTAAAGCTAGGCAAGATTTGGGCCGTCAGTGAAAATGCAGTGGACGTCCAACCATAGACTAGTCATCTAGAACATGAACATGCCAAAGAGATGAAACCAAACTCCCTTAATCACTGCTGACCTTCATACATGATGGAATATCACACATCTCACAAGTTATTGAATTATAAATAAAGTTATGAATAAAGTGGTTGTGTGTGATTTGGGCTCTAAAGTATTCTCATCTCTTCATCACATTAAGGCTGCACCGCTGGAGTCACATGGACTATTTTAACCATGTCTTTACTTCCTTTCTGGCCCTTGAAAGTGTTCATCACACTGCTGTCTATGGAGGGGTCAGAGAGCTCTGGGGTCATCAGAAATATCTTCATGTGTGTCTGAAGATGAACGAAGGTTTGACATGAGGGATTAATGAACTTGGTGAACTGACCCTTTAAGTGTCACACTAAATAGAAACAATGCTTCTGACCACAGGACGAGAGTTCATTGGTTTCGAGAGATAACGACAGAAGACGCTTTTGGGAAGCGCTCAGGATCTCAAACAAATGACTCTGCATATGAAGCTGGGATTGGGGGAGTTACTCAAAGCAAACACACAAGCCCTCTGAAATGAATTTCCTGCAATAAACTCCATTACCACACAAAGATGTTGGAAGACTCTTTTATGTCATCCGTTCACAGCAGTGGCCATTGACCTCAAGACCCTGGATTCCTGACCTATGACCTGTGATACTGACCTCTTATTGTAGGTCCTGCACTTCCAGCGACTACCTGCCAGGCACCTGCTTTGAGAAATGAAACAGTAGGGAATGTGTCTCCGGGGACCCTTCAACCCTGCAGACAACAGGCCAGCACAGTCCCTGCGTCTCAATGGGTCTGGAGAGGGCCCGGTAAACCAATCTCCCTAATTATCTATTGAAAGAACATTCTTTTTCCTTTCAGAGTCATTACCCTCAGTTCAATCGCTGGAAAGTAACATACGGGAGCAAAAACAGCCGAGGTAGGCTTGCTGATTTCCACCAAGGTTAATTGCTTGGGAGGGACCAGATGTGAAATATAGATTGGAATAAAGGTGAAGGGGACCGGCATTGAGAACAAATGACGAATAAATGCCGGATCCTAGATGGCTCTTGTTTCCTGCGGATTTGAAAGGAGAAGCGGAGACATATGTCCGGCTTCCCAACCGGCTCAAGAGTGACGCACCACATATATTCACTGACACTTTTCAAAGAGTTTTGATTTTGAAAACGACACAGATATTAATTCCCCCTCCGCTTATCAATTTATCGCTTTAAAATGCGATGAAACATGGATCTAAAAGGATTGCCATGGACCGGTGTACTGCAGTGGCGTTTGGGTGATGCTCGCCTTTTGTTCTCAGACGGAACTGAAATAATAATAACAATGTAATTCAGGAGGATAACAGTCGCTTCAATTCCATCAGCTCATCCGACACGAGCTGTTCGAGTCGACCATAGAGCGCAGCACTGATCCTGTGACCAGAAGACATTATGAGTGTGTGTTCACAAGATTAACGGAATGCAGAGCTGATATAAAACACTGGATGACCGGTCATTTCCTGCAACTCAATTCAGAAAAAACTTAATTTTTAATACAATTTCTGGCCTTGGAGCTGGCCTTTCAAAAAAGCTCCACAAGTAGTGCCCTAGAATACTGTCTAACACTTGATGCTGCTCTGTCCAGTGCTCGTGGTCAGTGAGGAACCTGGGTGTGCTCTTTGATACCAATCTTTCGTTTGAAAGCCACGTTTCTAGCATCTGTAAAACTGCATTCTACCATCTTAAAAATATCTCTAATATATGAACAGTGAGTCGATGCGTTCATGAGCTGTAGATTATTGTAATGCTCTACTGGGTGGTTGCCCTGCTCGCTTAATAAATAAACTCCAGCTGGTCCAAAACGCAGCAGCTCCAGTTCTTACTGGAACCAGGAAGTGTGACCATATTAGCCCAGTTCTGTCAACACTGCACTGGCTGCCTATTAAACATCGCATACATTTTAAAATCTTGCTTATTACTTACAAAGCACTAAATGGTTTATCTCCAGTACTTGAGCGAGCTCTTAACACATTATACTCCATCACGTCTACTGCGCTCTCTAAACTCTGGCCAGTTGATCATACCGAGAATATCCAAATCAACTGCAGGCGCTCGATCCTTTTCCTATTTAGCTCCTAAACTCTGGAACAGTCTTCCTAGCATTGTTGGGGAAGCACACACACTCTGTCAGTTTAAATCTAGACTAAAAACACATCTCTTTACTGTGGCATACACATAAAACACTTTCTCAGTGAAATGATTGTTAGGCTGCATTAACTAGGTCAGCCGGAACCGGGAACACTTCCCATAACACCTGATGTACTCGTTACATCATCAGAAGAATGGCATCTACGCTAATGCTAGTCTCTCTGTTTATCCCGAGGTTTACTGCAGTCAGCCGGATCCGGGCCGGATCCAGATCAGATGCTGGACCTGCGCCCAGAGAAGACCAACACATGACCCTGAAGTGTCTGAGAGACCGTGATTAGCCTCCCCCTGAAACTGCCTCATCGACACGGCATCCTCAATAAACCCGTCTCCAGCGGGATGACTCCATTGTTCCAATATTCCGATCTATTATGACCTTTGACCTGTAAAGTTGTCAGAATAATAATCATACGCTGTTTGTTAATTGGCCAGAGGAGAACTGCCCCCCCAACTGAGCCTGGTTTCTCCAGTTTATTTTCCTCCATTCTGCTCCTGATGGGGTTTGGGTTTCCTTGCCACTGTTGCCTCTGGCTTGGCGTGCTCAGTTGGGGACACTAAATGTTCAACTAAATATCCAAATAAATCTAATTATTAAACTAAATGACTGATCTAAAGCCCACACTGTCACTGTATGATAATTGAAATGAGCTGATGACATCACCATTGTCTCGGTGTGTTCCGCATGGTCAGCTGACGTTGGTCCTTGTCGGCTATTTTTCAGCCGTTTCGACATGTTGAATCTGTTTCGCCGCTTGTCGGTCAGTCGGGCCATCTGATCGTTCTGATTGGCTGTTCAGCTAGCGAACCAGTGCACTAGAAAAGAAAAACGTGATCGTCTGTGGTGAGCGAGATTATGAGGTGCTTTGTTTAGGCTCTTCTGGTTTCCCGCTTTGAATAATGAAAACAGACGACTGGTACGGAAAGCTAATTCCTCTTACGCAGGCACAGAACGGACGTGCTACTTGGTGTGTCAGGGCACTGCAAAAAATACTTTTCTTATTTAGTATTTTTGTCTCGTTTCTAGTCTAAATATCAGAAAACAAATATCTAAAACAGAAACAAGCTTATTTTTCTTACCCCATGGACAGATAATTGTACTTGTTTCAAGCAAAAACTCACTTCATTTTTTTTCTCAGAAAACAAGAAAAAATATCTTATGTCATTTTACTTATCTAGTAAATGCATTTTAATGTAAGAAGTTTTAGATATTTAGACTAGAAACGAGACAAAAATACTAAATAAGAAAAGCATTTTTGCAGTGGGTAACTTTGGACCCAGACGCTGCCGACGTGAGCCGACTCCGCAGTCTGCTTTCATCACTACTAGTTGGTCGGCGTCGGTTTGGTGTGTTCCTTGCTTTAGTGGACTGGACCGTGGCGGAGGATTCGTTGCGCAGCAGAAGCGTCAGACTTATATTTTAAAATGCGTGTTCAGCACACCGCTCCCTATTCACAGACTACGCACGATCATGAAATTGAAAGTGAAAGTAAACTGGAGCGCGCATTCAAATGTGATAGCTCTGTATGATGCTTGAAGAAACACCAGGGGCCTCATTTATAAATGTTGTGTACGCACAAAAGAAGGCGTACGCCGCTCTCTACACAATAATTGGTATTTATAAAAAGCAAACTTGACGGGAAAATGTGCGGTCCTTCACGCAAGCTCTGACCCAGGCGGACGCACAAAAACGGGTGAAATGAGAAATGGCGACACCGTCGGCAGATGAAGAAACACGTGAATGTGTGTGAAACTGTAGACCGTTGTGCAAAAGAAATGGCAATACTGCCTCTCATATATAACATGAAGACTTCACAAAGCAAGTCTTACAATTAACAGCCTATACACGAACACCCGTTTGATCGATCTGCAGTGCAAAACAAACTAAATCAAACAAATTACAACAGAAATGCAAATTAACACATATTTGCAAAAAGAAAAGTGAAATATGTTCTGCAATAATATTGGCATGTTATGCAATTCATCCTCATAAATAATATGGTAAACAGAACAAAATAATGTGCAAAATTATATATATATATATTGATATTCTCGTCAATGTGTCCGTCTGGCGGAGCAGATATAGATGCAATTAGATAGACAGACAGATAGATAATTAGGAAGATAGATAGATGGATAGATGGAAGGATTGGGAGTGAACGCATCTTCACACAGCAAGAAGACTGGCACACGAGGACACACTCTGGCGATGGAGCGCTAGACGCTTTCTTGCCTCGACTTTGATGTCCAACCATTTCTTTTTTATTTGGGCCGCGGTCCGAGGCTGTGAGGCTTCAGCATTTACGGCGTCTGCAACCTTTGCCACTCAAGGGCCTTTTTGGCATTAGTAATGCCCACACTGTGCCCTCCAAACAACACTTCATCCTCTTTTCCACCTCGCCAACGATAACTTCTACTTCACACTGAGTGAGTTACGCTTTTTTGATTTCCTCTCTGTGTTTGCCATGATTTGGCAATCGATGAATATTAACTTGTGGGCGTTTCACGGACTATTTATGGGCAACTATGGGCGTGACATGAAGCCGCAGAAGCTGCGCTACATTTAGAACTGATTGTGATTTATTAAGGGAAACTGCGCAGGATGTGCGTGCGCACGGTTTTATAAATCCCAATATTTCTGTGCGTACACACGTCCTGTGTTTCATCCGTACGCCACTTCTGACGCAAATCCTACGCAGAGTTTTAGAAATGAAGCCCCTGGTCTCTATTTGCACTTTGAATATTGAGTACTTTGATTATGGTCTTATGGTTATTGTTTGCACTTAATCTCTGTGATCAGTTTGTGGTAAGGTTAGGAGGTCAACAGAAGCTGATGTGCGGCTCTACGGTATGAAGAGTCCATCATACAGGACCGTTGAGTTTGTGCAAAACCTTTACAGTGCTTGTTGTCTTTTACTGCATATGATAATTCATACTCAGAAAGTAGAACTGAAATGACATTCATTACAAGATGATGAGTTAAAACTTTTCAAATGCACCAACAAAACATTTTTCTAGTCATGCATTTCATCATTGAGGATTTCTTAAAATACTATGTAAAAATCTCGTCTCGTGAGATAAGTGTCTCGTCACACCCCTAGAAATGACCGGGGACAAGATTTATATTATCCATTTGTTGTTAGGATGACAAACAAGTTTTTAAAAGTTACATTTTACATTTTACACATCACTGTCAGAGTGAGTCAGCTGGCCAATCAGATCAAAGAAGGCGGGGCTTACCGTTCACAGAAGACGAGTGCAAATTCCCATTACGTTATAGCAGAGAAAGAGTTTGTGGCGAGTGAGTAGCTAAACATTTAATATTTAATATTTGTTTTATGACTGAGATATTCAGCGACTGACAGTCGATGCAAACTAGCCTGACGTCGTCATCCTCAACTCTAGTGTGAATATGAGTCTGATCCGTTGGGCTGTGATTATGGGGCGTGTTTCAACTGAAGAAGGAAAGAGCTCAATTGGATAGACCTACAACCAATCAGAGCAATGGAGCGACGCATAACGTTAGTTGTTAATGTCAACAGAACTCGACTGCACTGTGTTGCCAAGCCCGCGGGTTGAAGCGACCCCAATGATGGGATACACAGACCCAGGAATGTGAACTTTATGAGGCAGCCCTGCCAAAAGAACACATATTTTACCCCCAAATGCCTTTCCCCCGGAGAACCCCCCGGAAAGCTATTGGGCTTGTTTTTGGCTAGTGTGAGTAGCAGTTGGGCGGGTTTTGGCTAGTGTGAGTAGCAGTTGGGCGGGTTTTGGCTAGTGTGAGTAGCAGTTGGGCGGGTTTTGGCTAGTGTGAGTAGCAGTTGGGCGGGTTTTGGCTAGTGTGAGTAGCAGTTGGGCGGGTTTTGGCTAGTGTGAGTAGCAGTTGGGCGGGTTTTGGCTAGTGTGAGTAGCAGTTGGGTGGGTTTTGGCTAGTGTGAGTAGCAGTTGGGCGGGTTTTGGCTAGTGTGAGTAGCAGTTGGGCGGGTTTTGGCTAGTGTGAGTAGCAGTTGGGCGGGTTTTGGCTAGTGTGAGTAGCAGTTGGGCGGGTTTTGGCTAGTGTGAGTAGCAGTTGGGCGGGTTTTGTAGTAAAACTTGGCAACCCTGTCTGCCCGCACGCTGGAATAAGTAACGCTAGAAGAAGAAGAGTCAAGTCAAGTCAAGTCAACTTTATTTATATAGCGCTTTTAACAATGTAGATTGTTTCAAAGCAGCTTTACAGTGTTAAACAGCAAAATAATGCAGCCTAATTTTATTCAGCTGTATAGCCATTTGATGTCATCAGTTCATTTCAATTTCCATACGGTGACAGTGTGGGCTTTAGATCAATAATTAGATCAGTAATTTAGTTTATATGGTTAAATTAGTTTATTAATTAGATTTATTTCGATGTTTAGTTGAAAAATATAGTGTCCCCAACTGAGCACGCCAAGCCAGAGGCAACAGTGGCAAGGAAACCAAAAATAGCATAGAAGAACTCGATGTTGCAACAGAAACTATTGACTCTCTCTTTTCCAGTACTTTAGACACAGTTGCTCCTCTGCGCTTAAAGAAGATTAAAGAAAATAGTCCAACGCCGTGGTACAACGAGCACACCCGGGCCCTTAAAACAGCAGCCAGAAAAATGGAGCGCAGATGGAAGAAAACAAAACTAGAGGTCTTTCGAAATTCGTGGAAAGAGCACATGATCGCATACAGAAAGGCCGTAAGAACTGCTAGATCTGCTTATTTCTCAACTCTCTTGGAAGAAAACAAACACAACCCAAGGTATTTATTCGATACAGTGGCTAAATTAACCAAAAATAAAGCTTCAACTTCTGATGATTGTAAACAGCACAGCAGTAATGACTTTATGAACTTCTTCACATGTAAAATTGATAATATTAGGAAGAAAATTTTAACCATGCAGCCGTCTAGTACAGTATCACATCAGACAGAGCATTGTAGTGTCACTGAGGAAAAATTACAATCATTCACTGCTATAGGAGAAGAAGAATTGGCTAAACTCGTTAAATCATCAAAATCAACAACATGTATGCTTGACCCTGTACCGACTAGGCTATTAAAAGAGATGCTACCAGAGGTCATAGATCCTCTTCTTAATATCATTAATTCATCTTTGTCATTAGGATATGTACCGAAAACTTTTAAGTTGGCTATTATTAAACCACTTATTAAAAAAACGCAACTTGATCCTCCAGAATTAGTCAATTATAGACCAATCTCAAATCTACCCTTTCTGTCAAAAATACTTGAAAAGGCAGTGTCTTCACAATTATGTTCCTTTTTAGAAAGAAATGGTATCTGTGAGGATTTCCAGTCAGGATTTAGACCGTATCATAGCACTGAGACTGCTCTCATCAGAGTTACACATGATTTACTCTTATCATCCGATCGTGGCTGTATCTCTCTATTAGTGTTACTCGATCTTAGCGCTGCATTTGATACCATCGACCACAACATTCTTTTGAATAGACTCGAAAATTATGTAGGTATTAGTGGAATTGCTTTATCATGGTTTAAATCATACCTATGCGACCGTTATCAGTTTGTAGCAGTAAATGAAGAGATGTCACACCGATCGCAAGTTCAGTATGGAGTACCACAAGGCTCAGTGCTAGGACCGCTACTCTTCACCCTGTACATGCTACCACTGGGAGATATTATTAGGAAGCATGGCATTAGTTTTCATTGTTATGCTGACGATACTCAGCTCTATATTTCTTCACGCCCTGAAGAAATTTACCAATTCACAAGATTAACGGAATGCATAGCCGCCATAAAACATTGGATGACTGGTAATTTCCTGCAACTCAATTCAGAAAAAACTGAATTTTTAATTATTGGACAAAAAAGCTCCACAAGTAGTGCCCTAGAATACTGTCTAACACTTGATGGCTGCTCTGTCAAGTCTTCGTCGTCAGTGAGGAACCTGGGTGTGCTCTTTGATACCAATCTTTCGTTTGAAAGCCACGTTTCTAGCATCTGTAAAACTGCATTCTACCATCTTAAAAATATATCAAAATTACGGCACATGCTCTCAATGCAAAATGCTGAACAGTTAGTTCATGCGTTCATGACCTCAAGGCTAGATTATTGTAATGCTCTATTGGGTGGTTGCCCTGCTCGCTTAATAAATAAACTCCAGCTGGTCCAAAACGCAGCAGCTCGAGTACTTACTAGAACCAGGAAGTGTGACCATATTAGCCCAGTTCTGTCAACACTGCACTGGCTACCTATTAAACATCGCATACATTTTAAAATCTTGCTTATTACTTACAAAGCACTAAATGGTTTAGCTCCCCAATACTTGAGCGAGCTCTTAACATATTATACTCCATCACGTCTACTGCGATCTCTAAATTCTGGCCAGTTGTTAATACCGAGAATATCCAAATCAACTGCAGGCGGTCGATCCTTTTCCTATTTAGCTCCTAAACTCTGGAACAGTCTTCCTAGCACTGTTCGGGAAGCAGACACACTCTGTCAGTTTAAATCTAGACTAAAAACACATCTCTTTACTGTGGCATACACATAAAACACTTTATCAATTAATTGATTGTTAGGCTGCATTAACTAGGTCAGCCGGAACCGGGAACACTTCCCATAACACCTGATGTACTCGTTACATCATCAGAAGAATGGCATCTACGCTAATGATATTCTCTCTGTTTTATCCCGAGGTTTACTGCAGTCAGCCAGATCCGGGCCGTATCCTAATCAGATGGTGGACCAGAGAAGACCAACACAGGACCCCGAAGTGTCTGCAGAGACCGTGTCAATTATCCTCCCCCTGCAACTGCCTCATCGACACGGCATCTAAATAAACCCGTCACCAGTGTGATGACTCCGATTGTTCGAATATTATCATTAAATAATACTTATATCGATATGTCATCCGCAATAAACCCGTCTCCAGCGTGTTGCCTCCGGTCCTTTGAATATTCCGATCTATTATGACCTCTTACCTGTAAAGCAGCCAGAATAATAATAATAATAATAATAATAATACGTTGTTTGTAAATTGGCCAGAGGAGAACTGGCACCCCGACTCTGAGGAGTGTAGTCGATGTTTGCTGGTGTTGTAAAACAGAATGTAAGGACACAGAGTACTCCCCAACACCATCATCATTCCTGAGAGAAATAGTGCAGGTGAACGCAGATACGAGTTCTCCGTTTAGGATCAGAACAAATTCAACCCAAGCGCCTTTGATGACGTGATGATGACGTTACTGATCATCTGTCCATCATCGCCTAAAGCCCGCCCTGATGATTTCATTGGTCCGATCAGTTTATGTTCCGGCATAATTACTCCTCTATGGATCAAGTCCAGACCGAACTGCCCGAGCTCAAATGCTGTGGGCGGGGCTAAGTTCGGCTGGCATCCAGGCTAGATGCAAACTACTTCCATTTTTAATTGAAAAACATGAGATTATTTGATTAACAGGATATGATTCATGTAATTCATAACGGAATGTGACTGGACAAGAAAGGTGCATTTTTGACATATTAGACATGCACACAAGAGTGAATATAAATACACAAAAGATAGATCAGGCTACTTTATTAAAAATAGACCTGGATTTTTTTTTGTTGCAATCTTAATTATTTTTCATAATTCCCTTAAATCCCTTTTAATCTTTGAATTCCTTTCCTTTTTTTCTGGAGGGTTTGCTGGAATCATGTTCTCGACATGGTTACAGTCGTGAGTTCGGTTCTCATTTAATTTGAGTCTTGAAATCGGTCAGCATCTCTTTTACTTGAACTGGTCAAATCTCAAGCATTTCACTCATTCTTTTTCTCATTTGATGAGAAGTCCCTCATGTGGTTGAGTTCTGTGAATGTGCTGCTCCTCCCAAATCTCTCTGCTCAGGAAGAAAACCTTTAAATCTTCACGTCCAACCCCCAAACATTCAGAAGCCATCGACTTTGCAATTCAAAGAAAGTACTACTCTCACCTTTCGGTCAGTTTGTGCCCGAGCATTGCAACAGAAACACAAAGCCTCCACATCCGTGCATCTCAAGCCCAACCTAAGGGTGGATTGGCCACAGCCTGACCTCCCTTACTGCTCTGTTTGTCAGCAAACCAACAACACAAACCCGTCAAACCAACAACACAAACCCGTCAAACCAACAACACAAACCCGTCAAACCAACAACACAAACCCGTCAAACCAACAACACAAACCCGTCTGCTCGTTTGTCACAAGCGGTGAGATGTGTCGCTGCCCCAGTGTGAAACCTGTCACTAGTGATAAACTTTGGCTGCTGGACAAAGCCTGTGTTTCCGAGTGTGCGGCCGAACGCGACACCAGAGCACACGGGTGGCAGGACACCTCCTCCCCGAGGCTCGGCGGGATCTGGGAAGCTCTCTGCAGGCCGGGCGGGTGCACTCACTGGAGCCTGGTGTCCGCTCACACTCCCCGATAACCCCGTGAAGACAGCGGCTCCACTGGCACGTCATCCGTCATGTGAACTCCATCATGCCACTCTCTCCGTCTCGTTTGCTTCTATGAGCTCTGATGTGCGTTGGCATCTAAAGAAAGTTCGACATCGTTTCTGTTGTGTGAGTGATGACACTCGCAGGTCTGTAATTCCCCAGCACATCTGCTTCTGATTGAGAACATGAAACACACAGAGCTCTGGTCCCTGTGGAGACAACTCAAGCAGGCTCTCATGTTACGAGCTCAGGCGTCCCAATCAGCGCTGGAGGAAATGATCCAGTGTAACTCATGCAGGAACTGCAGAGAACCTTCTATAGAAAGACTGTTATGAGGAGAACACTATCAGTTTATATTATTCAAATCAGTTCAATCTATCTATCTATCTATCTATCTATCTATCTATCTATCTATCTATCTATCTATCTATCTATCTATCTATCTATCTATCTATCTATCTATCTATCTATCTATCTATCTATCTATCTATCTATCTATCTATCTATCTATCTATCTATCTATCTATCTATCTATCTATCTATCTATCTATCTATCCATCTATCGTCTGTCTGTCTGTCTGTCTGTCTGTCTGTCTGTCTGTCTATCTATCTATCTATCTATCTATCTATCTATCTATCTATCTATCTATCTATCGTCTGTCTGTCTGTCTGTCTGTCTGTCTGTCTGTCTGTCTGTCTGTCTATCTATCTATCTATCTATCTATCGTATGTCTGTCTGTCTGTCTGTATGTCTGTCTGTCTGTCTGTCTGTCTGTCTGTCTGTCTGTCTGTCTGTCTGTCTGTCTGTCTGTCTGTCTGTCTGTCTATCTATCTATCTATCTATCTATCTATCTATCTATCTATCTATCTATCTATCTATCTATCTATCTATCGTCTGTCTGTCTGTCTGTCTGTCTGTCTGTCTGTCTGTCTGTCTGTCTGTCTGTCTGTCTGTCTGTCTATCTATCTATCTATCTATCTATCTATCTATCTATCTATCTATCTATCTATCTATCTATCTATCTATCGTCTGTCTGTCTGTCTGTCTGTCTGTCTGTCTGTCTGTCTGTCTGTCTATCTATCTATCTATCTATCTATCTATCTATCTATCTATCTATCTATCTATCTATCGTCTGTCTGTCTGTCTGTCTGTCTGTCTGTCTGTCTGTCTGTCTGTCTGTCTATCTATCTATCTATCTATCTATCTATCTATCTATCTATCTATCTATCTATCTATCTATCTATCTATCTATCTATCTATCTATCTATCTATCTATCTATCTATCTATCTATCGTATGTCTGTCTGTCTGTCTGTCTGTCTGTCTGTCTGTCTATCTATCTATCTATCTATCTATCTATCTATCTATCTATCTATCTATCTATCTATCGTCTGTCTGTCTGTCTGTCTGTCTGTCTGTCTGTCTGTCTGTCTGTCTGTCTGTCTGTCTGTCTGTCTGTCTATCTATCTATCTATCGTCTGTCTGTCTGTCTGTCTGTCTGTCTGTCTGTCTGTCTGTCTGTCTGTCTGTCTGTCTGTCTGTCTATCTATCTATCTATCTATCTATCTATCTATCTATCGTCTGTCTGTCTGTCTGTCTGTCTGTCTGTCTGTCTGTCTGTCTATCTATCTATCTATCTATCTATCTATCTATCTATCGTCTGTCTGTCTGTCTGTCTGTCTGTCTGTCTGTCTGTCTGTCTGTCTGTCTATCTATCTATCTATCTATCTATCTATCGTCTGTCTGTCTGTCTGTCTGTCTGTCTGTCTATCTATCTATCTATCTATCTATCTATCTATCTATCTATCTATCTATCTATCTATCTATCTATCTATCTATCTATCTATCGTATGTCTGTCTGTCTGTCTGTCTGTCTGTATGTCTGTCTGTCTGTCTGTCTGTCTGTCTGTCTGTCTGTCTGTCTGTCTATCTATCTATCTATCTATCTATCTATCGTATGTCTGTCTGTCTGTCTGTCTGTCTGTCTGTCTGTCTGTCTGTCTGTCTGTCTATCTATCTATCTATCTATCTATCGTCTGTCTGTCTGTCTGTCTGTCTGTCTGTCTGTCTGTCTGTCTGTCTGTCTGTCTGTCTGTCTGTCTGTCTGTCTGTCTATCTATCTATCTATCTATCTATCTATCTATCTATCTATCTATCTATCGTCTGTCTGTCTGTCTGTCTGTCTGTCTGTCTGTCTGTCTGTCTGTCTGTCTGTCTGTCTGTCTATCTATCTATCTATCTATCTATCTATCTATCTATCTATCGTCTGTCTGTCTGTAAAAACTACTAAAATAAAACTTAAACTAAGTTTTAATAACTTAACTAACTTAAGCCAACTTGAAGTTTATCTACAAACCTTTTTAGCTCTAGTTTCCTGTTATCACTGTAAAGCTCTGTATAAATGAAGGTGTCTTGACTTTAACAGGTTATAGTTTCATATATAGTTTCAAAATATAATTAAAAAAAAAATGAATGAAACTGAATCCATAAAGTCGGGAGACCCGTGAGGGAAGCTTGTCTGCTGTGCAGTGTGAGTGAGCTTCAGATGTCCTGTGAGTGTGTAGGGGCAGCTAATGCATGCTGAGGCTTTAACCACAGACCTTTGCTCCTCAATAATATGAATGATAATAACTGATGTGAGACCTGTGCAGTGCTCGGGGAGGGCTGGGCTTATCCCTGGTGTAATGGTATTTATTTGGGATAATTTAGATCGCTTACAGAAGAATAACATTGCACTAAAGCGAGAGCTGAGCAGGTCGGAGCAAGCGTGGGGCCGGCGGTTGAAGCGTGAGCGTAATGTGTTTTAACTGGCTGTGGAAATAAGCAGAGCGAGTCTTTACCCCTGGCAGCTGTAAATCCAGAACCTTCTCTGCTCTGCAACACTTCCTCTGGCGCACGCCTCCGGCCAAAGAAATCAAGCTTCTCATCCCTTTATGTGCCATCCTCATCCTGACCCGCGCTCAGGCTCTCGCCGCGTCTTCCTCCACGGCCAACCCCACAATCATCCGCCACTGAGAGCCAATCACATCCTCTCATCTATGAGCACTAATGTAATTTAACCCTGTGGCCGCTGCGCTGTAACTATGGTGATAGTGTGTAGCTCTTGGGTCAACTGGTGTGTGTGTGTGTGTGTGGAATGGGTGAGTGAACGCGCAGCCGCAACTGATGTTGTTTTCTGATGTTGATGCTCTGTGATCTCCATCAGACAAAGAAACATAAAGTTATCAGCACACACAATAAAAGCAGGGGAGAGAGGGAGTGTGTGTGTGTGTGTCTGTGTGTGTGTGTGTGTGTGTGTGTGTGTGTGTGTGTGTGTGTGTGTGTGTGTGTGTGAGTGTGTGTGTGTGTGTGTGAGAGAGAGAGTGTGTTTGCTGAGAGCCGGTTCCTCCTCTCATCCTCCGGCTCAAGGCCGCGGTCTGGACGCTCCCTGTGGGGGTCGCACTCGTGTCAGGGGCTCCGGGGCCGCAGGTCAGCAGGGGGGGTCACTCCGGGGGAAGTGTGTTAATGCGGCAGGATTTAGAGAACACAAGATGTCTTCACTTACCTGTGTGTGTGTGTGTGTGTGTGTGTGTGTGTGTGTGTACGTGTGTACGTGTGTACGTGTGTATGTGTGTGTGTGTGTGTGTGTGTGTGTTAGAGAGAGTGTGTGAGAGGATGAGTGTTTGTGTGTGTGTTTGTTTGTGAGTGTGTTAGTGTGTAAGTGTGTTAGTGTGTCTGTTGGTGTGTGTGTGTGTGTGAGTGTGAGAGAGAGAGTGTATGTGTGTGTGTGTACGTGTGTATGTGTGTGTATGTGTGTGTGTGTGTGAGAGTGTGAGAGAGACTGAGTGTTTGTGTGTGTGTTTTTTTTGTGAGTGTGTTAGTGTGTAAGTGTGTTAGTGTGTCTGTTGGTGTGTGTGTGTGTGAGTGTGAGAGAGAGAGTGTATGTGTGTCAGTTTGTGTTACTGTGTGTGTGTGTGTGTGTGTGTGTGTGTGTGTGTGTGTGTGTGTGTGTGTGCGTGTGCGTGTGAGTGAGTGAGAGAGAGAGAGAGAGAGAGTGTGCGTGTGTTAGTTTGTGTTACTGTATGTGTGTGTGTGTGTGTGTGTGTGTGTGTGAGAGAGAGAGAGAGAGAGAGTGTGTGTGTGTTAGTTTGTGTTACTGTATGTGTGTGTGTGTGTGTGTGTGTGTGTTTGTGTGTGTGTGTGTGAAAGAGAGTATGTGTTAGTGTGTGTGTGTGTGTGTGTGTGTGTGTGTGTGTGTGTGTGTGTGCGTGTGCGTGTGAGTGAGTGAGTGAGAGAGAGAGAGAGAGAGAGTGCGTGTGTTAGTTTGTGTTACTGTATGTGTGTGTGTGTGTGTGTGTGTGTGTGTGTGTGATTGAGAGAGAGAGTGTGTGTGTTAGTGTGTGTGTGTGTGATTGAGAGAGAGCGAGAGTGTGTGTGTGTGTGTGTGTGTGAGTGAGAGAGAGAGAGAGAGAGAGAGAGTGTGTGTGTTAGTTTGTGTTACTGTATGTGTGTGTGTGTGTGTGTGTGTGTGTGTGTGTGTGTGCGTGTGTGGGTAGGTGTGTGTGTGTGTGTGTGGGTGTGTGTGAGTGTGTGTGTGTGTGTGCGAGTGTGTGTGTGTTAGTGTGTGTGTGTGTGTGTGTGCGAGTGTGTGTGTGTGTGTGTGTGTGTGTGTGTGTGCGAGTGTGTGTGTGTGTGTGTGTGTGTGTGTGTGTGTGTGTGTGCGAGTGTATGTGTGTGTGTGTGTGTGTGTTAGTGTGTGACCTACCCATTCCAATGAAAGTAATGTAGTGATTGTACTCTCAGCTGTGGGAAGTGATGTTTTCCGTGACATTTAAAGGTAAAGTTGATCGTGGTCAGCCTCAGACTCTCTTTCTCCTGCGGTTTCGCTCGTTTTGTCCATGCGATGAAAGCCCTTCAGGATTGAGGGCCAGTAAAGAGGAAGGCCCTTACCATGGCTTTAAATCAGCTGTGCTCCTCAGCTGTTGATTGGATGTTGAGATGTGGGTGTGGCTCTCAAAAGTGTATGCAGATGAGCTTGTGAGCTTGCAGGGGCGGGGCTTAATCAGACTCAATGATTGGAGGATCCTGCAGAAGAGAAGACCGGGGGATCCAGTTATGGCAGAGTTAGTGAACATTACAAGGGCAAAAAATAAAATTAATTAATTAATGTATACATTGGATTAATTAAATCTATAACATGCATTTAGAAAAAAGTGAATTTTCATTCCACGCCGCCGACAGTCCGAGGCAAGACGAGGTAATGAAAACAAATGAAGGGTCTTATTCCCGATGGAACGGGGGAGGAACTTAGTCATCAAGCTAATTTTATTCGTGTCTGGCCAAGAGTTCATTTCCTCTGGGTGTTTGTGCAGAGGCTGGGCTCCATGCTGCCAAATGATGAATGTGCTGCTGATGTCCGGATGGCAGAGGCTGGACGTGAAGCTCGAGCCCCAGCACTGACTCTCTTCAGCCAGAGAACCCAACAAGGCAACATTAGGGTTTCAGGTTCTGCTTGTTTACCGTTTTCTGTTTGCATATTTACGGTGTCGTTGGATTATTCGCAATCAAATGAGAGACAACAGCAAAACTGTCAGCTATCAGAGACAGTGTAAGAGAGCGAATGAGAAACACTAAATATGCAGGAAATCATTAGGAAGCACGGCGTTATTAGGGCCAAGCACTGAAGGTGCACCTATTGAAACCATTCCTATTCTTCTTCTTCTTCCGCTCTTGAGTCTATGGCAGCCCATAGAACCGTTTGCGGGAAAGTTATGAAATGTGGCACACTCATACACTCAAAAAAAAAAAAAGGTTCTATATGGCACCAAAAATGGTTCTTTGTCGTAATCATATACCCCTTTTCCACCAAGGCAGTGCTAGAGCTAGATCGGAGCCAGAGCTAGTCCCAGGTCATAGTTGGTTCAACTGAGGAGCCTGCTAAGAACCGTTTGCTTTTCCACATGCTGAGAGCCACAACAGAGCCAGGTCTTACGTCACTGTATACGTCTCATCTCTCTCAGCAACGCTAGCGGGAAACACACACACACACCAGGCTTGTTTGAGATGCATCGGCGCTGCGCAGACCGATCCACGTATAATATTTAAAAAAAGTGAATCAAAAGCATAAGGAGTCGTGTGCTCTCGCTGGACTCGTGATCATACGGCGATCGGTCTCTGCACCGCTGCCAACAAGCCTTCATCAACACTGCAAACGTTGCGTTACTATTGATTCACACGGCTTTACGATCCTACATCGGCATCAAAACACAACGAAAACACAGCGAATCCAACGCATTCGTGCAGTTCGCCGTCATTTGTATAAACGGAGATTACAAACATGCAGCAGCTGTTAGCTCCATTAGCTGCTATTTCAACAATGGCGGATCTCAAGTTTGTGTTTGACGTAATCGGCTCTTACTTCTAGCCCTGTTCTAGCCCAGCAGTGTTTTGGTGCTACTTAAGAACCACTTTTCCTGGCTCGGAGCTGGAGCTTTGGGTGTGGAAACACAAAGAACCGATTTGAAACTAGGCTCTGGCTCCAATCTAGCTCTAGCACTGCTTTGGTGGAAAATGGGTAATAGAGGAACCACTTTTGGTGCTATATAGCACCATATCTTAGCATGTTCTGTATATGGTAGCGGTGCTATATAGCACCTTAGTCAAAGAACTGCTGAAGAACCGCTGAAGGACCGCTGAAGAACCGCTGAAGAACCACTGAAGAACCACTGAAAAACCACTGAAGAACCACTGAAGCACCACTGAAGAACCACTGAAGAACCTCTGAAGAACCACTGAAGAACCGCTGAAGAACCACTGAAGCACCGCTGAAGAACCACTGAAGAACCACTGAAGAACCACTGAAGAACCGCTGAAGAACCACTGAAGAACCGCTGAATAACCTCTGAAGAACCGCTGAAGGACCGCTGAAGAACCACTGAAGAACCGCTGAAGAACCGCAGAAGAACCGCTGAAGAACCACTGAAGAACCTCTGAAGAACCACTGAAGAACCACTGAAGAACCGCTGAAGAACTGCTGAAGAACCGCTGAAGAACCGTTGAAGAACCACTGAAGAACCACTGAAGAACCGCTGAAGAACCACTGAAGAACCGTTGAAGAACCACTGAAGAACCACTGAAGAACCGCTGAAGAACCACTGAAGAACCACTGAAGAACCGCAGAAGAACCGCTGAAGAACCTCTGAAGAACCGTTGAAGAACCACTGAAGAACCGCTGAAGAACCACAGAAGAACCGCTGAAGAACCGTTGAAGAACCACTGAAGAACCACTGAAGAACCGCTGAAGAACCGCAGAAGAACCGCTGAAGAACCGCAGAAGAACCGTTGAAGAACCGCTGAAGAACCACTGAAGAACCGCTGAAGAACCGCTGAAGAACCGCTGAAGAACCACTGAAGAACCGCTGAAGAACCGGTGAAGAACCGCTGAAGAACCGCTGAAGAACCACTGAAGAACCGCTGAAGAACCACTGAAGAACCACTGAAGAACCGCAGAAGAACCGCTGAAGAACCTCTGAAGAACCGTTGAAGAACCACTGAAGAACCGCTGAAGAACCGCAGAAGAACCGCTGAAGAACCGTTGAAGAACCACTGAAGAACCACTGAAGAACCGCTGAAGAACCGCAGAAGAACCGCTGAAGAACCGCAGAAGAACCGTTGAAGAACCGCTGAAGAACCACTGAAGAACCGCTGAAGAACCGCTGAAGAACCGCTGAAGAACCACTGAAGAACCGCTGAAGAACCGGTGAAGAACCGCTGAAGAACCGCTGAAGAACCACTGAAGAACCGGTGAAGAACCACTGAAGAACCGCAGAAGAACCGTTGAAGAACCGCTGAAGAACCGCTGAAGAACCACTGAAGAACCAAAATTGGTGCTATATAGCACTTAAAAAGGTTCCCCTATGATTACGAGCCAAGAACCATTTTTGGTGCCATATAGAACCTTTTTTTTGTAGAGGACAGTCTGAAGTGTCAACATAGCAAATTTGTAGTCTCTAACTCAATCCCTCTAGCGCCACCACCTGTCCAAAGTTGCACTCATGTTTATGCTAATAACTTTTGAACCATAAGGGCTAGAAACAATAGTTTCCCTCTGATTCCTGAGCTCAAGCCGATTCGATCGCACCCTATGACATCATTTTCCCGCCATGAGAATTTTCCCGCCATTTTGAATTTTACGAAACACCTACTTTTGCGAACTCGTCCTAGACGGTTCATCCGATTTGCACGGAAATTGAACCAGATCATCTTCAGAGCATGCTGACAAAAAAACATGGAATTCAAGTTGATTCGTTAAGTAGTATTTTCGGTAAACGCGTGAACAAATTTTACGTAGTGTTTGCGAAAACACACTTAAGGCTGTATCTCCACAACGTTTTATCGTATTCAAACCAAACTTGGTACACATCATCACATGCATGACCTGAGGCAACATGCAGCGTTTCGGCGCAGCGCCAACTACTGGTCCGGAGATACAAAAAATTGATATTTTTGCATGCCGAGTCATCTGATATCCAATTTTACCATGTCGGCCATTTTGAATTATGTGCTAAAATGCTGTATTTTATGATCGCATCAGCGGATTGTTACGAAACTCGGTATGGGTCATCAGCACGATGCCCTGAAGGAGCCTGAGAAGTTTCGAAACAGCGCCACCTAGTGAATAATTTATTTTTCAAATGATTATAACTTTGGGTGTGGTTGACTTATTTTCATTGGACTAACTTTTTTCGTCTCCTGAATCCTTGCCGAGTCCAACGATACCAGACTTGCCAGGTTACGGCGTATGGTTTGTGCAGCGCGGTAATTTAGCGCTTAAAAATGTTAGCTGATATCTTCGAAACCGCTAGTCCGATCGAGACAAAACCAGCGCCAGAAAATCATAAACATTGGTCGATAGCTAAACGCTAATGCCCTAATGTCAAAATATTGATAGTAAGGGGGAGTAAAATCCAATCAAAGTCAGGTGTCAGTCATTTTTTACATGTTTTTTCATATAAATGTCTATAACATTTATAACATAAAAAATATTGTAGGATTGGCCTCTTGGTGGCGCTATAATAGAACAAAACATGACATTGGCTCTATACAACTCAATGTTTTAATGTGGTGTTTTAACGTCTTCAAATGTCTTCACTCATTTTTTCAGTTGGTCTGCTGCTATCTTCCTGGTTTGCTTCTGTTGCGCTTGGCCCCGTTAATGCTGCTTGCAGCTATATTTATCATTGTTATGCTGACGATACTCAGCTCTATATTTCTTCACGCCCTGAAGAAACTCACCAATTCACAAGATTAACGGAATGCAGAGCTGATATAAAACACTGGATGACCGGTAATTTCCTGCAACTCAATTCAGAAAAAACTGAATTTTTAATTATTGGACAAAAAAGCTCCACAAGTAGTGCCCTAGAAACAAAACAATACAAAATGGCGTCTTCAAGCAATGAGGATGATTTTTTGTTGTCCTCTCTCTTCTTAAAGAGAGAAAAAGAAAGAGGAAATATTGGGTCCATCCACTCCTGCGATCGCGCAGAGAGGAAGGAGAGCTCCACCTCCTTATCAAGGATCTGCGGGATTATCCCAAGCGATTCAAAGTTTACTTTAGACGGTCAGTGGCTCAGTTTGAGGCTTTGCTAGCGATACTGGAGCCATACATTGAAAAGAAGACCAGCAATTTCCGTGAATTGATCCTGAACAGAGACTGGCAGTCTTGCGGCCGCTTGAACTGTGATCAGTGATCAGTCCCGGCACATTAAAGAGCGTTAAAACAGCATTTATCGTTGAATGTCGTGATAAAATGGACTGAATAATGAATATGTTCATGTGGGAATTCGGATTGAAGTGTGTTCCTCGCTTGAAACAAGCCGACTGTTCACTGTTAAAGATACACGCGTGCACCGAACCGAAAGCCCTGTACTGAAACGGTTCGCTACGAATACGTGTACCGTTACACCCCTACTAGTTACTTGAAAAAGTAATCTGATTACATAACTCAAGTTACTTGTAATGAGTTACCCCAACAATGGTCATGTGAGTGACCCGAGGTAAATAACTAAAGATTATTCAACGGAAAGGAATGACTTTAGCTGTTCACTCTAGAGCTGCTGAAGAGCCCGGGTTACTAAATATTACTACATTTTTCAACTAAATATCCAAATTAATCTAATTAATAAACTAAATTAACCATATAAACTAAATTACTGATCTAATCACTGATCTAAAGCCCACACTGTCACCGTATGGAAATTGAAATGAACTGATGGCATCAAATGGCTATACAGCTGAATAAAATTATGCTGCATTATTTTCCTGTTTAACACTGTAAAGCTGCTCTGAGACAATCTACATGGTTAAAAGCGCTATATAAATAAAGTTGACTTGACTTCCCACCTTTCAAATCAATTACTGTATTGGTAAAGGCCTTATTTTTTTATATATGCATATTAGGAATATGTATGGCACATTCTGGTTTGGCTAACTTAAGTAATAATAATAACAATATATTGTAGCACGACTTAAACAAGACGATTTCATCTTAGCTTATTGTTGTTTACATCAAATATAATGTGTAATCTCCTCTATCATGCATGATTATGGCCTCCTTCATTTGCACTTTGGTTGAATGTGACACAATGGGATCATCCATCAGATAAAAGACTTAGTGGATGAAAAATTCATCACAGACCCATAAAATTCTCATTTCACCCCAAGTTGGTCCAAGGAAAAAGTGACTTCCTTAACTTGTCAGATGCATTCAGAATGTCCCTGGTTCGGTTCCGCAGAGAGTCCACATGGGACGGGGCGTCTGGGAGGACAAATAGCAATGTTGAGTCAAAATCCCAGTTATGGTTTATTCAGTGCAACCCTTTTTACTCCCGCTCTTGATCAGAAAAATACTTAAGCCTCCCTTATTGTTGATTTGTTTGTACACTTTCACATTTCCAACAGGAGGAAAACATTAAAACGCAATTAATACACCAAAACGGGGTCTCTTAGGGGAACGGCGTCACGTTTAGAGCGGCCACAAACATGGGAAAGGCAGCTTTTAGCGAGACGCGCCCGTCCCAGCAGACGCTTTGACTGACAGGGAGGCGAGGCCAAACAAAGGCAGTTTACAACCAGCATAATCAATGTGACATTAGCGCATAATGGACGAGAGGGGAAGCGGCCGGTCGAGCGTGCGCTTAATAAACTCCAACTTGCGATTCCTGTTTCCAGAGCTTCTAGGAAGCACCTTTTCTCCCTGGAGAAGGACTTATAATCACGAGATCTCCACTTTAAGAGCTGTCAGACAAGAACCTAAAATCCCAGGCGGCTCAGGCTCATGTCTCGCTCTCTCTCTGTTATTCGCAATTAATCCTGAAGCGATAAACCTTAGAGCAAGATTAAAGGTATCGCATGCCTGAAGTGAGACACTCTTGAAAGGCAGAGAGAGGCAATAAAGTGTACTTCAAATAGCGAGCGTGAGTGCCCATATCATTTTTCCATAAAAATTGTTTGGTTTTCCAAGGTTCTGTCACATCTAGCGCCCTCATTTATACTACTTAACTGCTCTTTGGAAGCATTTTAATACACGTCGTTGTCGTCGTCACCATCGTGTTCTCTATGACCTGATTGAAGCTCACAGAGGACGGGAGATTTACTGTATATTTTTGAGAATTAATTATTAATCCCCTGTATTTTATATTTCATAAAGCCTCGGCTGGAGACGGGGGAACTGTCCTTCAAACCCTCCAGGGTTTGTTCCAATGGTTCATTGTGAAATGGAGGTCTAAATCAATTGGGTGGCGTCTCTAGAGGAGAGGGGGGCTTTTCAGAACACCCCAAGGTAAATGACAAATTTTACCCTCGTTCTGTGCAACAATGACCGTATGCAACAACATTCACAAAGACCCGTGCCAACCTTGGTGAGAAAACCATAGAAACGGAGAAGAGGCCGAGCGAGCCAAGCCTTTGAAAAGACACTCAGAGGAATAAGTTTGATCACCCATTGCAGCTGAAACACATGCAGCAGAGCAGGAATATATTATTTAAAGCAGAGCACGAGATATTATTCCCTAATTACAGGAGCCCTCACCTGTAGCGTCACATTAAACTGGTGAAAGTGTTCAGCGGGTGATACCAGAGCACATGATCGTCTGCCGCAGCGTGACGCTGGGGTCACAGCAGAGGTCAGAGAGGTCATGCCCTTCCTACAGCGTCCAGGGACGACATGAGCTCAATGTTCAGAACTGACTGACAGTCAGCACTAAGCAGGGATGAATCAATTAAGGCACATCAAATCAAGAATTCCTGCACTCTGAAGTGACAAATATTGGCCGGGACTGTCAAATTCTCTCTCTCTCTCTCTCTCCCTCTCTCTCTCTCTCTCTCTCTCTCTCTCTCTCTCTCTCTCTCTCTCTCTCTCTCTCTCTCTCTCTCTCTCTCTCTCTCTCCCTCTCTCCCTCTCTCTCTCTCTCTCTCTGGCCTTGTCACTCTCGTTCAGTTATTAACCCTCCCACTGAAACTCCGTCTGGGAAACACTGTCAGAATGAGGCCAAGCTGTTTGATTCTGGGGTTCAGTGCTGTAAGTGTGTATCATTGGTCGAGCATCACTTTTACTTTACGAAACCCCTGAGCGAATGTATTGAACTCTGTCACATAACCTCGCCTTGAAACCGCAACATTTACATTTACATTTATGCATTTGGCAGACGCTTGCATAACATTGATGACAGGACATCAATGATATTACGGCTCGCGCCAAATATATTCTCACAGCGTTTCTTGGTTGTGTGAACGTTAAGTGAACATCCTATTTGATCATTCTTTAAACATTATGGGAAAGTTACTTTTGGACATTATGGGGAAATTACTTTTGGACATTATGGGAAATTACTTTTGGACAATATGGGGAAATTACTTTTGGACATTATGGGAAATTACTTTTGGACAATATGGGGAAATTACTTTTGGACATTATGGGAAATTACTTTTGGACAATATGGGGAAATTACTTTTGGACATTATGGGAAATTACTTTTGGACATTATGGGAAATTACTTTTGGACATTATGGGAAATTACTTTTGGACATTATGGGAAATTACTTTTGGACATTATGGGGAAATTACTTTTGGACATTATGGGAAATTACTTTTGGACATTATGGGGAAATGACTTTTGGACATTATGGGGAAATTACTTTTGGACATTATGGGGAAATTACTTTTGGACATTATGGGAAAGTTACTTTTGGACATTATGGGAAAGTTACTTTTGGACATTATGGGGAAATTACTTTTGGACATTATGGGAAATTACTTTTGGACAATATGGGGAAATTACTTTTGGACATTATGGGGAAATTACTTTTGGACATTATGGGAAAGTTACTTTTGGACAATATGGGAAATTACTTTTGGACATTATGGGAAATTACTTTTGGACAATATGGGGAAATTACTTTTGGACAATATGGGAAAGTTACTTTTGGACAATATGGGAAATTACTTTTGGACATTATGGGGAAATTACTTTTGGACATTATGGGGAAATTACTTTTGGACATTATGGGGAAATTATTTTGGGACATTATGGGAAAGTTACTTTTGGACAATATGGGGAAATTACTTTTGGACATTATGGGGAAATTACTTTTGGACATTATGGGAAAGTTACTTTTGGACAATATGGGAAATTACTTTTGGACAATATGGGGAAATTACTTTTGGACATTATGGGAAAGTTACTTTTGGACATTATGGGAAATTACTTTTGGACATTATGGGAAAGTTACTTTTGGACATTATGGGAAAGTTACTTTTGGACATTATGGGAAATTACTTTTGGACATTATGGGAAATTACTTTTGGACATTATGGGAAATTACTTTTGGACATTATGGGAAATTACTTTTGGACATTATGGGAAATTACGTTTGGACATTATGGGGAAATTACTTTTGGACATTATGGGAAAGTTACTTTTGGACAATATGGGAAAGTTACTTTTGGACATTATGGGAAAGTTACTTTTGGACATTATGGGAAATTACTTTTGGACATTATGGGAAATTACTTTTGGATATTATGGGAAATTACTTTTGGACATTATGGGAAATTACTTTTGGACATTATGGGAAAGTTACTTTTGGACAATATGGGAAAGTTACTTTTGGACAATATGGGAAATTATTTTTGGACATTATGGGAAATTACTTTTGGACATTATGGGAAATTACTTTTGGACAATATGGGAAAGTTACTTTTGGACAATATGGGAAATTACTTTTGGACATTATGGGGAAATTACTTTTGGACATTATGGGGAAATTACTTTTGGACATTATGGGGAAATTATTTTGGGACATTATGGGAAAGTTACTTTTGGACAATATGGGGAAATTACTTTTGGACATTATGGGAAATTACTTTTGGACATTATGGGAAATTACTTTTGGACATTATGGGAAATTACTTTTGGACATTATGGGAAATTACGTTTGGACATTATGGGGAAATTACTTTTGGACATTATGGGAAAGTTACTTTTGGACAATATGGGAAAGTTACTTTTGGACATTATGGGAAAGTTACTTTTGGACATTATGGGAAATTACTTTTGGACATTATGGGAAATTACTTTTGGATATTATGGGAAATTACTTTTGGACATTATGGGAAATTACTTTTGGACATTATGGGAAAGTTACTTTTGGACAATATGGGAAAGTTACTTTTGGACAATATGGGAAATTATTTTTGGACATTATGGGAAATTATTTTTGGACATTATGGGAAATTACTTTTGGACATTATGGGAAAGTTACTTTTGGACATTATGGGAAATTATTTTTGGACATTATGGGAAATTACTTTTGGACATTATGGGAAAGTTACTTTTGGACATTATGGGAAATTACTTTTGGACATTATGGGAAATTACTTTTGGATATTATGGGAAATTACTTTTGGACATTATGGGAAATTACTTTTGGACATTATGGGAAAGTTACTTTTGGACAATATGGGAAAGTTACTTTTGGACAATATGGGAAATTATTTTTGGACATTATGGGAAATTACTTTTGGACATTATGGGAAATTACTTTTGGACATTATGGGAAAGTTACTTTTGGACATTATGGGAAATTATTTTTGGACATTATGGGAAATTACTTTTGGACATTATGGGAAATTACTTTTGGACATTATGGGAAAGTTACTTTTGGACATTATGGGAAAGTTACTTTTGGACATTATGGGAAATTACTTTTGGACATTATGGGAAATTACTTTTGGACATTATGGGAAATTACTTTTGGACATTATGGGAAAGTTACTTTTGGACAATATGGGAAAGTTACTTTTGGACAATATGGGAAATTATTTTTGGACATTATGGGAAATTACTTTTGGACATTATGGGAAATTACTTTTGGACATTATGGGAAATTACTTTTGGACATTATGGGAAATTACTTTTGGACATTATGGGAAATTACTTTTGGACATTATGGGAAATTACTTTTGGACATTATGGGAAATTACTTTTGGACATTTTGGGAAATTACTTTTGGACAATATGGGAAAGTTACTTTTGGACATTATGGGAAATTACTTTTGGACATTATGGGAAATTACTTTTGGACATTATGGGAAAGTTACTTTTGGACAATATGGGAAAGTTACTTTTGGACAATATGGGAAATAGTTTTGGACATTATGGGAAATTACTTTTGGACATTATGGGAAATTACTTTTGGACATTATGGGAAAGTTACTTTTGGACATTATGGGAAAGTTACTTTTGGACATTATGGGAAATTACTTTTGGACATTATGGGAAATTACTTTTGGACATTATGGGAAATAACTTTTGGACATTATGGGAAAGTTACTTTTGGACAATATGGGAAAGTTACTTTTGGACAATATGGGAAATTATTTTTGGACATTATGGGAAATTACTTTTGGACATTATGGGAAATTACTTTTGGACATTATGGGAAATTACTTTTGGACATTATGGGAAATTACTTTTGGACATTATGGGAAATTACTTTTGGACATTATGGGAAATTACTTTTGGACATTATGGGAAAGTTACTTTTGGACAATATGGGAAAGTTACTTTTGGACAATATGGGAAATTATTTTTGGACATTATGGGAAAATACTTTTGGACATTATGGGAAATTACTTTTGGACATTATGGGAAATTACTTTTGGACATTATGGGGAAATTACTTTTGGACATTATGGGAAAGTTACTTTTGGACATTATGGGAAAGTTACTTTTGGACATTATGGGAAAGCTACTTTTGGACAATATGGGGAAATTACTTTTGGACATTATGGGGAAATTACTTTTGGACATTATGGGAAATTACGTTTGGACATTATGGGGAAATTACTTTTGGACAATATGGGGAAATTACTTTTGGACATTATGGGAAAGTTACTTTTGGACAATATGGGAAAGTTACTTTTGGACATTATGGGGAAATTACTTTTGGACAATATGGGGAAATTACTTTTGGACAATATGGGGAAATTACTTTTGGACAATATGGGGAAATTACTTTTGGACAATATGGGGAAATTACTTTTGGACATTATGGGGAAATTACTTTTGGACATTATGGGAAATTACTTTTGGACAATATGGGGAAATTACTTTTGGACATTATGGGGAAATTACTTTTGGACATTATGGGGAAATTACTTTTGGACATTATGGGAAAGTTACTTTTGGACATTATGGGAAATTACGTTTGGACATTATGGGAAAGTTACTTTTGGACATTATGGGAAAGTTACTTTTGGACATTATGGGAAATTACTTTTGGACATTATGGGAAATTACTTTTGGACATTATGGGAAATTACTTTTGGACATTATGGGAAATTACTTTTGGACATTATGGGAAATTACGTTTGGACATTATGGGGAAATTACTTTTGGACATTATGGGAAAGTTACTTTTGGACAATATGGGAAAGTTACTTTTGGACATTATGGGAAAGTTACTTTTGGACATTATGGGAAAGTTACTTTTGGACATTATGGGAAATTACTTTTGGACATTATGGGAAATTAATTTTGGACATTATGGGAAATTACTTTTGGACATTATGGGAAATTACTTTTGGACATTATGGGAAAGTTACTTTTGGACAATATGGGAAAGTTACTTTTGGACAATATGGGAAATTATTTTTGGACATTATGGGAAATTACTTTTGGACATTATGGGAAATTACTTTTGGACATTATGGGAAATTACTTTTGGACATTATGGGAAATTACTTTTGGACATTATGGGAAATTACTTTTGGACATTATGGGAAATTATTTTTGGACATTATGGGAAATTACTTTTGGACATTATGGGAAAGTTACTTTTGGACATTATGGGAAAGTTACTTTTGGACATTAAGGGAAAGTTACTTTTGGACATTATGGGAAATTACTTTTGGACATTATGGGAAATTACTTTTGGACATTATGGGAAATTACTTTTGGACATTATGGGAAAGTTACTTTTGGACAATATGGGAAAGTTACTTTTGGACAATATGGGAAATTATTTTTGGACATTATGGGAAATTACTTTTGGACATTATGGGAAATTACTTTTGGACATTATGGGAAATTACTTTTGGACATTATGGGAAATTACTTTTGGACATTATGGGAAATTACTTTTGGACAATATGGGAAATTACTTTTGGACAATATGGGAAATTACTTTTGGACATTATGGGAAATTACTTTTGGACATTTTGGGAAATTACTTTTGGACAATATGGGAAATTACTTTTGGACATTATGGGAAATTACTTTTGGACATTATGGGAAATTACTTTTGGACATTATGGGAAATTACTTTTGGACATTATGGGAAAGTTACTTTTGGACAATATGGGAACGTTACTTTTGGACAATATGGGAAATTACTTTTGGACATTATGGGAAATTACTTTTGGACATTATGGGAAATTACTTTTGGACATTATGGGAAATTACTTTTGGACATTATGGGAAAGTTACTTTTGGACAATATGGGAAAGTTACTTTTGGACAATATGGGAAATTATTTTTGGACATTATGGGAAATTACTTTTGGACATTATGGGAAATTACTTTTGGACAATGTGGGAAATTACTTTTGGACATTATGGGAAATTACTTTTGGACATTATGGGAAATTACTTTTGGACATTATGGGAAATTACTTTTGGACATTTTGGGAAATTACTTTTGGACAATATGGGAAATTACTTTTGGACATTATGGGAAATTACTTTTGGACATTATGGGAAATTACTTTTGGACAATATGGGAAATTACTTTTGGACATTATGGGAAAGTTACTTTTGGACAATATGGGAAAGTTACTTTTGGACAATATGGGAAATTACTTTTGGACATTATGGGAAATTACTTTTGGACATTATGGGAAATTACTTTTGGACATTATGGGAAATTACTTTTGGACATTATGGGAAATTACTTTTGGACATTATGGGAAATTACTTTTGGACATTATGGGAAATTACTTTTGGACATTTTGGGAAATTACTTTTGGACAATATGGGAAAGTTACTTTTGGACATTATGGGAAATTACTTTTGGACATTATGGGAAATTACTTTTGGACATTATGGGAAATTACTTTTGGACATTATGGGAAAGTTACTTTTGGACAATATGGGAAAGTTACTTTTGGACAATATGGGAAATAGTTTTGGACATTATGGAAAATTACTTTTGGACATTATGGGAAATTACTTTTGGACATTATGGGAAAGTTACTTTTGGACATTATGGGAAATTACTTTTGGACATTATGGGAAATTACTTTTGGACATTATGGGAAAGTTACTTTTGGACAATATGGGAAAGTTACTTTTGGACAATATGGGAAATTATTTTTGGACATTATGGGAAATTACTTTTGGACATTATGGGAAATTACTTTTGGACATTATGGGAAAGTTACTTTTGGACATTATGGGAAAGTTACTTTTGGACAATATGGGAAAGTTACTTTTGGACATTATGGGAAAGTTACTTTTGGACATTATGGGAAATTACTTTTGGACATTATGGGAAATTACTTTTGGACATTATGGGAATTTACTTTTGGACATTATGGGAATTTACTTTTGGACATTATCAAGTCAAGTCAAGTCAACTTTATTTATATAGCGCTTTTAACAATGCAGATTGTCTCAGAGCAGCTTTACAGTGTTAAACAGGAAAATAATGCAGCATAATTTTATTCAGCTGTATAGCCATTTGATGTCATCAGTTCATTTCAGTTATCATACGGTGACAGTGTGGGCTTTAGATCAGTAATTTAGTTTACATGGTTAATTTAGTTTATTAATTAGATTTATTTCGATGTTTAGTTGAAAAATTTAGTGTCCCCAACTGAGCACGCCAAGCAACTTTATGGGAAAGTTATTTTTGGACAAAACAGGCCCTGAAAGAGGCGTACGCCACTTCTGACGCATAAGTTGTGAATTATAAAAACCAACTTGAGCTTTTACTACAGTGAGATAAGTAATGAATTTTGACTGTTTTCATTTTGATATACACGTTCCAGTAATGGCGAAATGCACTGAAATGACATAAAGTCATTACTCACAATTTAGCAAAAATGATATGCATTTAGAGATGTGGACTTTCCTGTGACACGCTGTTTTAATGACAGTAAGGATTAATAGGCAAATTCCAATAATTCTCATTGGCAGATCTCGTTATGACAGAATATGTTTTAGCGAGAACGATGATATTACAGACATCGCAGGATTCAGTGGGCAAGCAGGCCACTGTCCAGTTTGAATCGGTCCAATGATAAGAGCTGACTGTAGTAAAGACATCTTCATGCACTTTTAGGATATCTGCGAAAGCTCTATGAATGAGGTCCCTGATAACTGAACAAACGTTTGTTTAACGGACTGGATTATTAGTATGCAATATGTGTGTGCCACTCAGCTCTTTGCTGTTTCAGTGCTGTTTCAGTGCTGCCCCGTCTGGAGCGTCTGAGCGCCGCTGCGTTTAAAATCCTTTCCCATCGCCGTCCTGTCATTTCACTAAGTCTTGCCACAAACACATAGCAGCCACTTGATATGTTTGCATGGGGATTTAGGGATGAACATTATCGTGTTTTCAGAGCGAACATCTGGTGGGGGTAAAAGGTTACAGTAGAGATCCCAGCCCTTCACTGAATTCCTTCCATCAGATAAATCACCAACAAGTCCCTGTGAACTGGGGGTCGGAGCAGAGCGTTAACTCAATCCTGTCTGAGGGCCGTGAACCCCCTTCCTCTTCAAACACCACAGGCCATTAAACAGAGACCTGTGAGCTCTGAGCGCTCTGGACCCGATGCGTTCGTCCAGTCTCTGTTTCTAGGGCTGTTGCTCCGAGGTCAGGAGAAGAGAGCTGTGGGCGAGCCAGAGCACTAATGCACAGAACACTGACCATCAGCCCATCACTCTGAGACAGAGACACGGCTGAGCACTGTCAGCCAACACACCAGCAGAACACACGCCACCACTATCCATCCATCCATCCATCCATCCATCCACCCCACCCCACCCACCCACCTACCTACCTACCTCCATCCATCCATCCATCAATGCATCCATCCATCCATCCATCCATCCATCCATCCATCCATCCATCCATCCATCCATCCATCCATCCATCCATCCATCCATCCATCCATCCATCCATCCATCCATCCATCCATCCATCCATCCATCCATCCATCCATCCATCCATCCATCCATCCATCCATCCATCCATCTATCTATCTATCTATCTATCTATCTATCTATCTATCTATCTATCTATCTATCTATCTATCTATCTATCATCTATCTATCTATCTATCTATCTATCTATCTATCTATCTATCTATCTATCTATCTATCTATCTATCTATCATCTATCTATCTATCTATCTATCTATCTATCTATCTATCTATCTATCTATCTATCTATCTATCTATCTATCTATCTATCTATCTATCTATCGTTCTTATTGTATAGTACTTTAATAACCAGGAAGTACTTGACTCTGGCAAGTGCGAAGTTCTTCTTCTCTTTCCTCTTTGCAGGGGATTTCCATCAATCAGCTCCTAAAGTACATTTCCCCTAACACTGATTACAACTGTAAACTTTCCTTCGCTCTGTCTCCAACACATCCTCTCTCTCTCTCTCTCTCTCTCTCTCTCTCTCTCTCTCTCTCTCTCTCTCTCCTCTCTCTCTCTCTCTCTCCTCTCTCTCTCCTCTCTCTCTCTCTCTCTCTCTCTCTCTCTCCCTCTCTCTCTCTCTCTCCCCCTCTCTCTCCTCTCTCTCTCTCTCCTCTCTCTCTCTCTCTCTCTCTCTCTCTCTCTCTCTCTCTCTCTCTCTCTCTCTCTCTCTCTCTCTCTCTCTTCCCTTTGGCAGAATGCACAGGCTTACTGGTTTCAGCGGCTGTAGATGTGCGCTCTCAGTCCTCTTGTATGTTTTCATGAAGTTCTGTGTTCAGATGTTGAGCAGCTTCACTCCGCTCTGGCTCTTTCTGCACAACCTAACCTGATCGAACACAAGTAAGACGTCCATATTTAGCAGCGCAATCCTTCCCTTGACCTGCAGTCTCAGCTGGTCAAAAAACTCAATGGCAATAAAATACCCCATGAATGTTGGTGATAGAAGAGACAGGCACAGACATGACTGACTGCTCCTGGTGACATGAGCACACTGCACATAGCCAAACAGGTTTGAGTAAAATCTTTATTACACTGTCGACAACACATTACAGATGAAATAAAGGAGGAGGTGTCGCCTTATAACCACAATTTTCCACCGTAAAGAGATATTTACCTTTAAAATGGGTCCATCACTCCTACCTGAACGTTTCTGTCCCTGAAATATTCGCTTCTTCAGGTGTGTTTGGCTACCCTCGGGACAGGATTGGGTTCGGCACAATCCCACAGTATATTCCGATCAGGGGTGTAATGGTTCAGACGTCCCGTTCTCCTCCCGCGGTTCGGCACGCACTTCCACCGGTTCATCTCAAATCTGACCACGCGTCTATAATACGACTTGTTGAAAATAACAACATGAGAAACAGACAGAGAGAGAGTTCGGCTCGTGTGTGTTTCTGTGGATGGATACACATTCTGGCTTCCAAAACATTACAACAGCGATGAATAGAAAACATGGACAAAACAGTCACTCCCAAACATGACCAGTCATTTACACTCATCAAATACTGAGATCTCTGTTCATTCTTGCGGTTGAACAGACAATTTCACACAAACATTACGTCAACATGCCATAGCAAACACAGTAGATCATGTCTTCAGTAAAACTGTCGAGAAAGACGTGTGTTCATGTGTACTGTGCACTGGATCTGTGCATTATTTCTTAAAGGGACAGAAGCCTTTTCCTGCTGTCTGTGTTTTTAAAAGGTCCATAACACACACACACACACACACACACACACACTCACACACACACACACTCACACTCGCACACACACACTCGCACACTCACACTCACACACACACACACACACACACACACACACACACACACACACACACACACACACACACACACACACACACACACACACACACACACACACTCACACTCACACACACTCACACTCACACTCACACTCACACACACTCACACTCACACTCACACTCACACACACTCACACACACACACACACACACCCTCACGCACGCACGCACGCACACACACACTCACACACACTCACACTCACTCACACACACGCACACACACACACACACACACACGCACACACACACACACACACACACACACACACACACACACACACACACACACACACACACACACACACACACACACTCACACACACTCACACACACACACTCACACTCACACTGGCACACACACTCACACACACACTCACACTCACACTCACACACACACTCACACACACTCACACTCACACTCACACACACACTCGCACACACACTCGCACACACACTCTCACACACACACACACACACACAGATCAGTGGCTGAGAAGCTTCTGCTCCGGCGTGTGTGACGTCCAGCCCGGATGATTGAGGCTCTCGGACCCCTGCCAGGAGTTTTCCCTGACCTGCTGTGCAGACAACATTCAGCTCCAGCGATCCTCCGGCCGATCACTCAATCTCCGCGGCGGACGGGAACTCTTGAGCCAGTCACGCTTCTGGGCCTGATGAAGCTTTAAATCGGGGAGGTCGGCTCTGCTATTCCTTGGCCTCATGTCGACTCCGCTTGATCCTAACCTTCAGGCTTAAATGTGTGGAGTCCCAGGATGGGAAGGTTTCTGTAAATGCCATGCGTGCCGCTCGTTGACGGATGGCGTCCCCGTGATCCTCCAGCCGTGTTTGAGATGTCTGAGACCAGGGGGTCACAGAAACGCCCAAACAGATGGAAGTGGTCCGACAAATTACCCCATTCCCCTCTTTCCAGTGGGACCTCTGCACTTAATCCATGGACTCTGGCTCATTTATTTAGGGTGTCACTGACCAATCAATCAGCAGATTTCTGCTTAGCTCTGAACGCAGGGTGCCAAGTTTCAGATTGGGGAAGGGATTATCAGTCTGAACCGAAGACACTCTGCGACCCCGGCGTGACCTGCTGTGGACGGACTCGCTTTGGGCTTTCTGCCTGCCAGGATGTTTGGCATTTCAATTTGCAGGGTAGTGCAACCTCATCTCACAGCTGAGCCGCTTTACCTCCGCGTCTTCTGTCATGCAAAGAAAATGCACACTGAGTGATTATTCAGTGACACTTGTTGTCATATTGTGACTGAATGGAGGTTTCCATTTGCAGCTGTGTTGGAGATGTGAGTAAGGAGGCTAATGTGTCCTCATGACCGCTGAATGACAGTAATAAACAGCTGCTTTCTGCGGAGACGGATGTGACACGACGCACCGCTGAAATGCCACTGTCAGCCTGAATAAAACATGCATCTGTTCAATTAATTATCTCTCTGTGTCAAACACAAAGCTGTGTGTTTCTCATGCCTTGGCTTTTTCTTTGCCCAAGAACAGATACTGTGTTTTATGAGTGATGTGACACAAAGAGTTAAAGGATTAGTTCACTTTTAAATCAACTTTTGCTGATAGCCTCCTCACCCCCATGTCATCCAAGATGTCCGTGTCTTTCTTTCTTCAGTTGAAAAGAAATGAAGGTTTTGGATGAAAACACTCCAGATGTTTCTCCATATAATGGCCTTCAATGGGCTCCAAACGGTTCAAGGTCCAAATGACAGTTTCAGTGCAGCTTCAAACGACACCAGACGACGAATAAGGGTCTTATCTAGCCAAACCATCCGTTTCTGCGAGAAACCGAGCAGTATTTATGCTATTATCAGACGAACGTGATCATCTCTGAGCTCCGCCATAACTTCCGCTAAGTGAGGTCAAAATACGAGCGTGGTCATAGATATATCGATCGTAGATGCCTCATTAGCGCCGGCACGGATCAGTAGAATGAGGCATCTACGATCGATATATCTATGGCCACGCTCGTATTTTGACCCCACTTAGCAGAGTTATGGCGGAGCTCAGAGATGATCATGTTCGTCTGATAATAGCATAAATACTGCTGGGTTTCTCACAGAAACGGATGGTTTGGCTAGATTAGACCCTTATTCATCGTCTGGTGTCGTTTGAAGCTGCACTGAAAATGGAAGCTTTAGCGTAAGTTCTGCCAGGAAGACTTAATTGTCATGTCACTTTAATTTTATCTATCCAATCACATGCTAAATACCTGGGTATAAAAGATCGGTACTTACACATGTCTGAGTTCGCAGATGCTGACGCTCCAATTCACCGCCATCCTCCCCACCACCGCCAAGTCAAATCCTTCCCTACATCCACCCCACCACCACCAGGATGGTCCCTTCCATACCTCACGGGGGGGTCGGCTGCGCCTCTGCCTTCGTCTTCAGGCAGGATATGCAGAGTCCGGACCCTCAGATTGCGAGCTACGACGGGGCCTATGCCAATATACTTTATTGCTTGCTGGTGTTAATAAATGGATAATTGTCACAGTATTTATTCTCCCGAGTCTTTCTGGCAGAACTGTCATTTGGACCTTGAGCCGTTTGGAGCCCATTGAAGGCCATTATATGGAGAAACATCCTGGAATGTTTTCATCCAAAACCTTAATTTCTTTTCAACTGAAGAAAGAAAGACACGGACATCTTGGATGACATGGGGGTGAGGAAGCTATCAGCAAAGTTGATTTAAAGTGAACTAATCCTTTAAGAAGTACTGAGATGAGAATGCTTTAACTTTTGGCCTGTTCGTTTTCATATTTTCTGCTGTATTGCTATTTACTGCAACGGTGTAGTAAGTACTGAAGTATTATATAAGTCAATGTGAAACAGTATTTGCACACTGCAAAAAATGCTTTCTTACTTAATAATTTTGTCTTGTTTTCAGTCCAAATATCTAAAAAATTTTACATTAAGAAGCATTTACTAGACAAGCAAAAGTTTTTGTCTTGTTTTCAGGGAAAATAACTCAAAATAAGAGAGTTTTTGCTTAAAATAAGATAAATAATCTGCCAATGGGGTAAGCTTAAAAACAACTTAAAACAACCCAATTGCTGGGTTAGTCCATTTTCAACCCAACTTGGGTTATTTTTAACCCAGCATTTTTTAGAGTGCATGCAGAACTGTCCACTCCCATCGGCCCTTTTATGGGATAGCGCTCTCACGCTAATTTGCCCTGTTTAGTAAATCTGGCCCTTAAGCTCTGGGGCCACTTTTGGGGATTTCCTCCAGGATTTGGCCGACCCAAATTGAAAAGCTTCCCATACCCACATACAGTGTCTCTAAATACACAATACTGGTGTCATATTACAGGAAACCCTTTAAACCCATTCAGAAATGCTGGGTTCAGCCTGCGGGCTCATTTTATTGGGTTATTCTTGACTATTTTTACCCAGTGCTGGGTAGTTTTTCTGTAAATCACATACATACCCAGCGCTGGGTCAGTGTAACCCAATGTTGGGTCGTTAAAACTGGATATTTAGTGTTCTGCTCTGAGAGAAACCTTCCTGGATGAAATGTAAGGTTTGTATGATATAGTATTCCTATCGAATTATTACTGTGCAAAGAGGAAAACGACTTTGTTTACATGTAAGTCACAGCGAATGTGTGCTGGGAACGCTAGTCGAACGACGCGCCGCGAACCGACCGCTGTCCTGCCGCTGCGCTCCACTGGTTATTAAGGTAAAGCTTCGGTTTATGTAACTTTTAAAAAATGAATAAATAAGATTGTCATTTAATAAACTGAAGTAGCAGTTTTCTTCCCCAGAGTCCCATCGGCTGCGGTCACGTCCTAAAACATGTACTAAATGTTGAGTATTTTATGACTGTAAAAGACTGACTTGCCATTGAACAAAAAAGATTGAACTGTTCCTGTCCGATAGAAATATAACAGAGATGTTAGAGAGCATTTTTATTCTTTAAAATGAAAAACCTTCAATGATCAAATTGACTGACCCAGCTCTTTCAAAAAACAACTCAGCAAATGTGTTAATGTATAAAACCCATCAAGCTGGGTAAAAAAATAACCCAGCATGTGTTCTGTCCAATATTTACCCAGCGCTGGGTCGCCAAATAACCCAGGAATGGTTGTTTTAACCCAGCATCTCTTAGAGTGTGTGTTATGTCTGAGCTGTAAACCTGTCCTTTTTATTTTCATATATTTGAAATACTCTTGAACTATTTGATCATGTCATCTCAACTTAAATATTGCAGTAATGGAAACTTGGTTAGCTTTTACTAGCAATCTCACTTGATCATTGGTAACACAATGCTTTGATAGCATAACAGTTGCTTGATGAGTACATTTAACACACATATATATATATATCTGTTCTCAAACCAATCTCACGCTCCAGTCGTCATCATGACGGAAAGCCTCCAAAAACACACATAACAGAAAACATTATAAACACAACTAAATCTCTTCATTTTTCAAAAAATCTCTAAAACACTTAATTTTGGCATTTACTGGGAAATATAAATCCCAGCCCAGTTTCGGTTAAATTTAAGTTCATAAAACTCAAAACAACGAAACTTAAATATGAAAATAAAATGTGTCCGTTTTGAGAACTCAAAAGAAAAAGAAAGTTCTAAATACTCATAAAAGTTCATTTGATGTAACAAATTTGTTTCTACTCAAACCAATTCATTATTCTGAGCATTTGGGTTTACAGTAGAAGAGTTCAAATGAGAGGTTTATTAACCTTTAACATCTTTCCATCGCACTAAAGGAAAGGTTTCTTCAAATGTCCTTCATCCTACGCTGTAAACCCGGATAAACTGGGCTAACTCAAAAAATGTAGTTAATCAGTTACATAGGTGTTTTTGAGTTATGATGTTCCCAATTTTGAGTCAGCAGAACGATGCGCGATAATTACTCCTAACTTGAAGTACTGAGTTAGCTAACTCATACACTCTGATAGCAATTAACATAAAATATTTAGTTAATTAACTTTTTTTATTTTGAGATGCAATCACCAGAGGGGGCGGGGCTTTGCTGGGGGGCGTGGTTATGGAGGGATTGTTTAATCAATAATTCAAGAAGGTCCATATTTTAAAGCTCTTTCTAACTTGTACTCAGAACATATAGTTCTTGTAATTGTTTATCTATAGTATTTGTTACAATAAGGGATTATTTACAAAGCAAAACATGAATGAGCATCTGAAAGCGTGTTAAAAGATACAGTACAACTCACCAAAATCCTTATCAGCTCAATCGGTGTTTCAACCGCAGAAAGACGTCAGTAAAACTTGTAAACAATGTCATAATGTCACACTTACCAGAAAAACCATATCGAGTCCATAAACTCATTAGTCAGCTAGAAAAATGAACTCTAGAGAGGAGCAATTTGCTAAATATATACACCATAGGCTATTCATCATCATCCTTTTCAATGCTCTTCAATATTTAATGCATGTAGGCTATGTATAAATCTGGCCAGTTTTTATGATGGCCACCATTTCAAAAAAACGAATTGGAGTAGAAATATGATTGTGTCATTTTTTACAACATTAGTTCAGAGATTTGTTTCCCTTGAGAATATTTGCCATGTATTGTACCTGATATGTATCCAAAATAACGATATTGAATCGAATCGCAAGCTTGTGGAACGAAATCGAATTGAATTGTGAAATTGGTGTCAAACCCAGCCCTACTGTCAACCCTAATGTTGTCAGAATGAGAACAGTTGAATGAAGTTGAAGTTAAACGGGTCCTATAATGCCTCATTTGCCGGTATTTTGGAAAAAGTCCTGATCACACATGATCTGTTACCGGAGTGAGGGAAGTCGTAACATTACCGGTTTATTCACGTATGAAGTCAGAACGGGCCAATCACAAGTTCTTATGGAGATGACGTGATTACGTGACGTTTACAGAAAGCTTTTTTTCGTTGAGCGAAATGATCGACTTTGACCGTATGAGCGTGTGGTGCTCGAGACCCAGCTCTTTTCCAATTCAAACTAAAGCACGAGTGACGTCAAGACATGAAGACGACTGACATTTCAGAATCTACCGGTATTCTGCTGCTGATGTGTGAACGGTCTCTTACCGGTAAATAGCCAGATTGCTTGTGTGAACAGTGTATTTGTGTATTTATTGTATCGCTAGGTGTGATCTGTGGGCTCTCAACGACACACATGACGTCTCCTTCACTCATAACTGTAAATGTGAGGTTTGTCTTGCACAATAAACACTACTAATGAAGGCCGTCCGTGAGTGCAGTAGTGTGTAGAACAGCGTTCATTTTTCGTCATAATTTTCGTCAACAGCCTTTTTTCAGTGACGAAAACGAGACGATAACTAAATAAAAACTAGTGTTGGATGAGAAAAACTATGAGGAAAATCAACCGTCATTTTCGTCAACAAATAAAAACAAGACGAATGTTAGTGAGGGATTAGGGGAGAGATCGGGTCAGAACTGATGTCCTGTGTCACAGATGAGCTCATTTGATCTGAATGTGCTGATCTACAGGCTCACACACCCCCAATCCAGCTCCAGAGCGGCTCACACACCCCCAAACCAGCTCCAGAGCGACTCACACACACCCAATCCAGCTCCAGAGCGGCTCACACACCCCCAATCCAGCTCCAGAGCGGCTCACACACCCCCAATCCAGCTCCAGAGCGGCTCACACACCCCCAATCCAGCTCCAGAGCGGCTCACACACCCCCAATCCAGCTCCAGAGCGGCTCACACACCCCCAATCCAGCTCCAGAGCGGCTCACACACCCCCAATCCAGCTCCAGAGCGGCTCACACACCCCCAATCCAGCTCCAGAGCGGCTCACACACCCCCAATCCAGCTCCAGAGCGGCTCACACACCCCCAATCCAGCTCCAGAGCGGCTCACACACACCCAATCCAGCTCCAGAGCGACTCACACACCCCCAATCCAGCTCCAGAGCGACTCACACACCCCCAATCCAGCTCCAGAGCGCCTCACACACCCCCAATCCAGCTCCAGAGCGGCTCACACACCCCCAATCCAGCTCCAGAGCGACTCACACACCCCCAATCCAGCTCCAGAGCGGCTCACACACCCCCAATCCAGCTCCAGAGCGACTCACACACCCCCAATCCAGCTCCAGAGCGACTCACACACCCCCAATCCAGCTCCAGAGCGCCTCACACACCCCCAATCCAGCTCCAGACCGGCTCACACACCCCCAATCCAGCTCCAGAGCGCCTCACACACCCCCAATCCAGCTCCAGAGCGCCTCACACACCCCCAATCCAGCTCCAGAGCGACTCACACACCCCCAATCCAGCTCCAGAGCGACTCACACACCCCCAATCCAGCTCCAGAGCGGCTCACACACCCCCAATCCAGCTCCAGAGCGGCTCACACACCCCCAATCCAGCTCCAGAGCGACTCACACACCCCCAATCCAGCTCCAGAGCGGCTCACACACCCCCAATCCAGCTCCAGAACGGCTCACTCATCCCTAATCCAGCTCCAGAGCGGCTCACACACCCCCAATCCAGCTCCAGAGCGGCTCACACACCCCCAATCCAGCTCCAGAGCGGCTCACTCATCCCTAATCCAGCTCCAGAGCGGCTCACACACCCCCAATCCAGCTCCAGAGCGGCTCACACACCCCCAATCCAGCTCCAGAGCGACTCACACACCCCCAATCCAGCTCCAGAGCGCCTCACACACCCCCAATCCAGCTCCAGAGCGGCTCACTCATCCCTAATCCAGCTCCAGAGCGGCTCACACACCCCCAATCCAGCTCCAGAGCGGATCACACACCCCCAATCCAGCTCCAGAGCGCCTCACACACCCCCAATCCAGCTCCAGAGCGACTCACACACCCCCAATCCAGCTCCAGAGCGGCTCACACACCCCCAATCCAGCTCCAGAGCGGCTCACACACCCCCAATCCAGCTCCAGAGCGCCTCACACACCCCCAATCCAGCTCCAGAGCGGCTCACACACCCCCAATCCACACCCCCAATCCAGCTCCAGAGCGCCTCACACACCCCCAATCCAGCTCCAGAGCGGCTCACACACCCCCAATCCAGCTCCAGAGCGGCTCACACACCCCCAATCCAGCTCCAGAGCGCCTCACACACCCCCAATCCAGCTCCAGAGCGGCTCACACACCCCCAATCCAGCTCCAGAGCGACTCACACACCCCCAATCCAGCTCCAGAGCGGCTCACACATCCCCAATCCAGCTCCAGAGCGGCTCACACACCCCCAATCCAGCTCCAGAGCGGCTCACACACCCCCAATCCAGCTCCAGAGCGACTCACACACCCCCAATCCAGCTCCAGAGCGGCTCACACACCCCCAATCCAGCTCCAGAGCGGCTCACACACCCCCAATCCAGCTCCAGAGCGGCTCACACACCCCCAATCCAGCTCCAGAGCGACTCACACACCCCCAATCCAGCTCCAGAGCAGCTCACACACCCCCAATCCAGCTCCAGAGCGACTCACACACCCCCAATCCAGCTCCAGAGCGGCTCACACACCCCCAATCCAGCTCCAGAGCGCCTCACACACCCCCAATCCAGCTCCAGAGCGGCTCACACACCCCCAATCCAGCTCCAGAGCGGCTCACACACCCCCAATCCAGCTCCAGAGCGCCTCACACACCCCCAATCCAGCTCCAGAGCGGCTCACACACCCCCAATCCAGCTCCAGAGCGGCTCACACACCCCCAATCCAGCTCCAGAGCGCCTCACACACCCCCAATCCAGCTCCAGAGCGGCTCACACACCCCCAATCCAGCTCCAGAGCGGCTCACACACCCCCAATCCAGCTCCAGAGCGGCTCACACACCCCCAATCCAGCTCCAGAGCGGCTCACACACCCCCAATCCAGCTCCAGAGCGGCTCACACACCCCCAATCCAGCTCCAGAGTGGCTCAATCAATAACACACACTCATGCCAGACCAGTGTTTATGAACTAATGCTGATGAATAATGACAGTGTTTACTGTACGATGTTTATATAGTAATGTGTTTCAGACGGTTGTAACAACGCATATTTATCTCCTCATCTGAACTTGAATGAGCTCCTGCAACTGCAATAGAGGCGAGATTTCAAAATAAGAGTCCCGGTGTATTTCCAGCTGGTTTATCATTAAAAGTCACGCATTATATATTCGTTTTTGCTCACACAATAAACTGTGTTTAATTTAATTCCCTTTTAATTCACAGTCAGGAGGAAAGACCAGCATTTGACACATATTCAATAAAGTATCAGGGCTATAATAGTTCACTAAAACCATTAAAACAAATCTTCATTACTTGAAATGAAATAAATTAAATAAATTTTTTTTTTAAAAAACTTATTTGAAGCTTTAGCTTAACCTGATATACTGACTAAAACAGAAATACAAAGTTATAAAAACTATATAGATGTTTTTAAAAACAAACACAAAAGTGAATTGAGCTCTTTCGTGTATTTTTAATGTCAAAATCAAAATGATGTCAGAATATCAGTTCCAGTGTCAGTCGGTCATGTGACGCTTAAAAGCTTAATGTATTACAATTGAACTAAACTCTTTAGATTTTAGGAGACTAACACTAAAAACAATTCAGGTGACTAAAATACGACTAAAACCAAATGGCATTTTAGTCAAAAGACTACGACTAAAACTAAATCAGAATCTGCTGTCAGAATTAACACTGGTGTAGAAACACTGGGCTGTACCGCTTGTCTGTCTGACCGATGTCCTGAAACGTCCTCACCTGTGTCACCCATGCCCAGCAGTGTCATCAAACACAGGCGTGTGCGGCCGTGGCATCTCCTCACCTGTGGCAGCCGCCAGCCCTCGCCCCTCTGCTCCTCAGGACACCTGTCACTCTCCTGTCACTCACCTGTCACACCTCTCGCTCTGCCCCGCAGACACTCCGGCTCATCTGAGTGAATCACATGTGACTGTCTGCATGTGTGTGTGTGTGTGTGTGTGTGTGATGCAGAGGTGTGGACTTACCCTGATAACACGGAACGTTCTCAGAAAGTTCTGAACAAACGTTCTTCCAGTAACGTTAATAGAATGATCATTCAACGTAATCAGAGGCCTCATTTAAAAAGTATGTGTGTACGCCTCTCTTCCAGATGTGAAATGTATAAATCTCCACCTAATTAATGTCATTAGCATATGAAAGAGCACCAGTTAACCTCTCTACGACAATCAATGACTCTAGATTACTGTAATGCTCCACTGGCTAATGAACAAACTCCAGCTGGTCCAAAACGCAGCAGCTCCAGTTCTTACTAGAACCAGAATTAAATTAAAATAAATTACACAACATTTCAAAACCGTCGAGGATGACATACACAAAAAAGCCAAAGGCTTATTTCCATTGTGATCCTCTATGTTAACAAAATGGAAGAACAGATCATGAATGATTTCAACTTTATTAATCCCCGAAGGGAAATTTAGATGTCGCAGCAGCACAACCATACAATAAATACAATAAGAAAACAACAATAAAACAACATTCACAAACAATACAAGACTCGTTCTCCAGTATCAAGTGATTATAAGCAAGAACACAAATCCTAAAAATGATGTCATCTTGAATCGAATTGCAGTTGGAAAAAAAGACTTCCTATAACGCTCCCTGGATTTATCTTAAGCTGTGAGTACTCATAAAGTTCTTAAGTACTACAGGACTTACACCAAGTGAATACGACTTTGGCCTTTCTTATAAACTTGCATCGTGTTGTCAGACCAACTGAGCTTATTATTCAGATATACGCCCAAATACTTGTACATTTTTACAATCTCAACTTCTGACTCTCTTATTTACTTGCTGAGGAAATCTACTAAAATCAACTACAACTTCCTTTGTCTTATGCCTGGTTCAGACTACACGATTTTAGCCCGAATTTGGCACGATCCGTTTGACGTATGGTGTCGTAGGGATTCGTAAACGACAATGGACGTCGGGACGCAAGAATTGATCGTATCATCTCGTATAGTGTGTCATAGTATAAGACAACCGAATCCGCGTCTGCGATAGTTCACGACGTCACAGCAGAAAGACTAGCATGTTGAATTTTTCTTCACGTTCCCCATGACGGGTTCCGTCACATGGGTGGCGCTGACCAACCGGAGCACAGAATATATATTCTGACGGGATTCAAACATGGCGAAACGCAAGAGAGATGATGGTGCGGCTAGGTGGAGTTATGAAATAGAGGAAAGGTTCGTGGAGATGTGGCAACAGTACTCTTGCCTGTACGATGTTTCATCGAGGGACTAGAGAGAGAGGTGTGAGTGAGTCTGGGTGCGCGCGTGTGTGTGAGTCTGACTGTTTGTGCGTGACTGTGTATATGTGTGTGAGTGTGAGAGATTAACATCAACAAAGATACAATAAATGGTTTATAGGAGCAGTTCATTATTAGTTCATGTTAACAAATGTAAAGTGTTCCCAGATTTTTTTTACAAATACGTTGTAGTGGCAAGCTTTCACTACTGGCTAATAACAAAATATTTAATATAAAAAGAACGATATTTTACCTCAAGTTCTCCTTGGAGGATTGACAGCCCATACTGCCCTCTTCGAGCAAGCCAGGAACGTGTCCATAGTCGTGTTTTCTTTCTTTTTTTGCGCTTTTCTAGACACAAGACAGCCAGTACAAAACACGCCGCAGACATTGTTCCGCCTTCTCGATGACATCACGCGCGTCGTTAAAGACAACAAGCGATCATTGGTCGCGAAGCAACGTGTAGTCTGACATATTTCTTACTACAGGACACGACAAGATTTTAGGAGTCAAAATCGCGTAATCTGACACAGTGACTATCGTAACGGACAAAAAGAATCGTGTAGTCTGAACCAGGCATTACTAACATTTAACCTGAGACCATTTTTCTCACACCAATCCACAGAACTCTTTAGCAGCTCCCTATATTCACTCTCATCATGGTCCGTTATACAGCCAACCATTTCTGAAGGTGGCATCAATGACCATCAAGTTCAGTGTTCAAGCTCAGAACCAACCATTTTGGTTCTTTCAGTTGTGTCCTTTACTATCCTTCACTTGCTTTATATGACTTGATTCATGTAATATGCATGAGTGGTAGATTGGAAGAAGTTAAAGCAGGTTAAACCCTGAGTATATCAACTCTGACACACTGGAAAACCAAGATGCCTAAGACTAGAAATTACAAGTATTCTGACCACATAAGATGCCTCAGAATTATATTGACCTGACCGCATCGGTAACTCCGGACACCTAAGAGTCTCACGCTGAGTCGGACAACATCTCGACCTTTTTGAACACTGTGGGAATAAATCTCTAGTGCCAGACAATGCCTTCAGATATGCTTTAATCACAGTTTATATAGGACATATAGCATGCTAAGAATAACATGACAAATTCCTCATTATCATCACATCATGTGATCGGTTACTTCGTGCAAATCAGCATCCTCTGTTACTGGCAAAGCAAATGGAGATATACCAAAATCATTAGTTTGCTGATTACTCAATATGTCATGGGGCTATTCTACATCTTACGGTGTCCTGCCCAGGAGCATTATCTGATGCTGCCAACACCAACTTGCCGTTCTTTAGCAGTTTCACACTGGTCTCATTTTCATAAGGATTGAAGACCACAAAGATGAAGAAATATACTCCTTTCACTGGTGCAGTGAAGATTCCTGTTGATAAAACCTCGGCTCTTAGAAAAGATGACAAATGACCTGGCGAAATTGTGTTTAGAGTTTGCAATGTCATGATACCTGTATTGGAGTCATAAGCATTTCCAATGTTAGTGAACACATGTTCATACACAAGAGTGGTTGATTCAGCGTAAGGGCCAATGAATCTGAAGCCTGACGGCGAGGCTGAAAAAGCCACTTTCACATTTTCTGTAAAAAAAGAGATGTGAAGAAAATGATCAAAAAAAATATTTAAAAAAATAATAATAACAACACCAACAATGGCTTTCCTGTAGCTCAAACAGTCGAGCGTGGTGCAAGCAATGCCAAGGTCATGGGTTCGATTCCCAAGGAAAGCAAGAACTGACAAAAAGTCAAATGTGTCCCTTGAATGCAATGTATGTCACTTTGGATAAAAGCGTTTGCCAAATGCGTAAAATGTAACGTTGTAGAGTACCTCCATTCTTGCTCTTTAGTTCATTGACTTCATGCTGAAGATCATGTAACTTTCCTCTATGGTCTTAATCTTCAGGAGTTCATTAATGATGTCTAATTTTGGTTCCATGAAATCCTGTGTGTGTGCGACTCCAACACACACCAACACAACGACACTCAGTACCAGCTTCATCACTGCTGTCCTGTGTGATTATAGATCATAATCACAGAACCAGAACCGCATTTATGGAACAGTCTGAGAGACTTTGGACTACAAATAACTTTCCTTTTTGTTATCCAAGAGTCCAAGTGTTATCTTAGTGTTATCCAAGTGTGCTGCTATCTGACTTACTCAATCATTTAGAGAGGTCAGTAGGCATGAGAGATGAGGTGAATTAATGAATTTGCTAATGTACATACATTTTAAAGTACATTAAAATTCACATAAAAACAACATTTTACATTTGTAACAAGCAAAACGTTTAACTGTGATGTGTGGATATATACACTATACTGCCAAAAGTCTAGGGTTGGGTACCGAAACCTGGTGTCAATATACCGGACTGAATCTGAACGCAGATTTCAGCCTCACATATCACAACAATTCAGTGTTTTCAACCACATAATGCATATTTTAGGTTTCAGACATTTAAATGCTCATAAGTGCTAGCAAAAAACACACACTGATGTCTGAAGCGGCAAAAACAATCCTTTCAGACAGTTATAACTTGACTATGTGTTTTATTCATATCAGATACACATTATATAGTAACTATATTGTTTACTCTATTCTTCTCCCAGTTCACCAGTCACTTACTTTCATGTATTTCGTGATGTAAATCCGACAGATCCGATTCTCTGAGGCGCAAACTAACATGACTTGCCTGACTGCATTGTGCCAAGTGTAAAGTTTGGTGGAGGGGGGATTATGGGGTGGGGTTGTTAGTTCCAGTGAAAGGAACTCTTAATGCGTCACCAAGACATTTCGGACAATTTCATGCTCCCAACTTTGTGGGATCAGTTTGGGGACGGCCCCTTCCTGTCCCAGCATGCTTGCGCTCCAGTGCTCAAAGCATCGCTCCATAAAGACATGGATGAGGAGTTTGGTGTGGAGGAACTGGACTGGCCTGCACAGAGTCCTGACCTCAACCCGATAGAACACCTTTGGGAGAATTAGAGCGGAGACTGAGAGCCAGGCCTTCTCGTCCAACATCACAGATGCGCTTCTAGAAGAATCCCCATAAACACACTCCTAACCCTTGAGGAAAGCCTTCCCAGAAGAGCTTCTTAAACCCTACGGATTAGGAATGGGATGGCATTAAAGCTCATGAGCATGTGAAGGCAGGCGGTACAGCACCTTTGGTGATATAGGGTATGTTTGTTCTGAGAATGTTAGCTGGGTTTGCTCTGTTGTTGTATTATAATATCTCTGCTCTGAGTATTATTAGAGTTGTCTGAAACATTGGACAAATAAAGATCAGTAGGCAACACTGCGGGCACGTGCTGCGCGACCGGCCTGGTGAGTGACTCTGGATAAACTCGGACTATATCACATAACTGTGGAAAATTTAAGGAGACAAAGAGCGAGGCTGAAGTCCTCATGAAAGGCCTGCAGGCGCTGCCCCAACCCTGCGCAGATCAGCTTGACTTTATTGCCATGCGGCATATGGTCGCAGACAAACTGTCAGTGGCGGTCCGCTCCACGCCAGCAGATGACAGAGCACAGGCATGTTTGTGTGGCATCACGCTGATCCGGGGGGAAACGTGCGGAGCGGAGGAGGAGGGGTGCGCGGGCCGCGGGGGACAGAGCGGCCCACACTGACCCAATGCGGCAAATTGATCAAATTGTAGGACGCAAGACTTCTTGCCAATTATGTGGGTCATGTCAGCATCTCTCTGGTCCTTCTTGGTCAGCCGTGAGTGAGCGAGCCATGTGTGTGTGTGTGTGTTTAGCGTATTTAACGGATTGTATGTCTTGCAAACACAGGAGAAGGCAGACATCCACTGACACGCTGGTGCTGGGAAACATTTACATTCCTCCAGCTCTGCTAACAGAAGATCAGCTGCTTTCAGTTCATCCAAGGGGCTTCCTTCGACTCCAGCTGACACAAATATGGGTTATAAGTTATCTTAAGGTGTCTTTGTTACACTGTAATCAAGTACTGAGTGATATTAAGCAACTACAGTCTAAAACATTCTGGGTTGAAAACAACCCAAGTTGGGTTGAATGTGGACTAACCCAGCAATTGGGTTGTTTTAAGCAAACATTTAACCCAACCGCTGGGTTAGTCCATTTTCAACCCAACTTGGGTTGTTTTTAACCCAGCATTTTTTAGAGTGTACTGCCCAGTTTCACAGACAGGGCTTAGGTTAAGCCAGGATTAGGCCTTAGAAAACATTACTGGTGTGTATATTGAGACAAAACAAGGGCAGTGACATATTTCAAGGTCAGTGTAAGGTCTTATGCATCCCTGGGGACGTTTTCATCCACTATGGGCTGTTTTTGAGTCTTAATTTGGCCATAACTTTCTCTGTGTTTCAGCAAATGGAATGATTTGGTGACAAATCTTATTTTTACACATATTTTGGGAAAATGCTTTGAAAATTTACACTGTGGGCAAATTCTCTACCCTTTCGTTACCCTCGTGGATGAAAACAGCCACTAAATTAAGCTGCTGTAAAAATGTATAAATAAATGTATCAGGGGGTAGACACAAAATGACTATGTTCAATATAAAATGTAACTGTTGACACACACACACACACACACACACACACACACACACACACACACACACACACACACACACACACACACACACACACACACACACACACACACACACACACACACACACTAATATGCTGTTATACTCTATATAAAACTCCATTGAAAAGCCAGAAATAACCTTTTTTTGCACAGTCCTATCTAAAGGGTTAATGGTGCCATCTGGTTATCAACTGAAAAAAAGTACAAATTGTACCTCTTACCAACGGGGAAAACCATCAACAATCAAAAATGCATGAGTATATGGTGTCATTGCTTTGCAAACAAAAAATGTGGTTATAACGGAAGTCAATGGGGCAAAAACAGCCAAATCTGATCCTGCACTAAACTAACAATGCATCAAAGCCAATGTTGTCTCTAATCATACACATGTCCAAGACTGTGATAAAAGGTTTTTAAAAAATCCAGTCCACAATTACATTTCATATTGAAAATAAGTCATTTTGTGCCCCCCCAAATCAGTGACATCATTTATGAAATTGGCAATTAAAGAGTCAAAATCCTGATTTAAAAAAACTAACATTTAGTAGTTTTGATCAGGACTGATTAATAGATTAATGCAAAAAAAACAAAAATTTTTTAGAGCAGTTTGATTTAGTGGCTGTTTTCATCCACGAGGGTAACGGACATTTGAAGGATGCTCTAGGGTTAAACTGAAACATCTTACACATGCATTTTGATCTGAGACTAGTATTACGCCTTGTCTGGGAAAACAGGATGTTCTTACTATAGGAGTAGGGTTAGTTGCAATTAAGCATGATTTACAGTTATTACTATAGCAACTGCATTTAACGTGTAACAATGACACTGTAAAATTGCCTAAATATGTTGGTTATATGAATGTTGAGAGAGCATTTAAGAAATGTTTGACTAAAATAAAACATTTCAGAAAAAACTGGAAAACAAGACAAAAATACTGAGGAAGAAATGTTTTATGCAGTGTATAGTTAAAAACGTCCAAGTAAAACATTTAAGAAACTGTTCCATGAATGATGTATGAATAATAAATGTTTCGAGACCAGATAACATTGAGCAAACGTTTGTTCATAACTTTGAGAGAACCTTGAGAGAACGTTCCCTGTCGGCTGTATTTCCAGCATGTTTGCAAGCTTAGTTTACTCATTTACTGTCATATCAAAGTGGTATTTGTGTGATTGGTTACACTTCATACATTGAGTTGACTATAAGTAACTACATGTCAACTCACTCTCATTAGAGTATTAGTAGAGGGCTAGTAGGATAAGTTTACTACTAGTCTAAAGTGGGCCATCAACATAAAGTGTTAGCAGATATTAAGCACAGTTACTAATACTCTAATGATCGACATGGAGTTGCAAAGTTACTTATAGTTAGTAAAGTGGACAGTTGAAACCAAACAACTGTGAAGAGTCACCACAGCTGCAAAGCTTTTTGCAATCGTCATGTGTGGTTTAATTTGACTCTGAAAGGACTAGTTTTCCCCTCGTGCAGTGTGTAATGTTTGGCTCTGGTTTGAGCGCGGCGTGTGGCCCGTGTCTCCGCTCACCGTACGCAGTGACAGGTCACACAGATCAAACGACTGCAGCGGGTCAGGAGAATAAAACTTCACCCCGAGACCTTCCCGCCGCACAGACAGCGCTGTAGATCATCTGAAAGCCGTCCGCTCCTCAGATGAAGCCGGGCAGGTGTGTTTCCGTCAGGGCTCGCTGTAATGTGATCGAGCACTGCATTACCATGGATCTGTTGTGTCCTCTCACTCCAGGAGAAACGCCTCTGATTTAATAAAGCTTCACAAAATGAATTCCACTCCTCAGACTTCAGAGAGGATGAGAGACATGAATGTGGTGCATGTAAATAAACTACATTCCTACACATTATCACCAGAATAAATCATGAGATTAGATGTAGATCTAGGGATCATTACCCCATGGCTATATAACACATGTAATGTATAATAAACATACTGGAATTTCCTGTACAAATAACTACCGAACAGTCAACGTTCTCCCAATGTTAAGAACAAACGTTAATAGAACATTTTAGCATATAAAACATTTCAATCTGAAATTAAACCACACATGAAGATTACAAAAAGGTGACTCTTCACAATTGTTTGGTTTCAACTGTCCACTTTACTAACTATAAGTAACTTTGCAACTCCATGTCGATCTTTAGAGTATTAGTAACTGTGCTTAATATCTGCTAACACTTTATGTTGATAGCCCACTTTAGACTAGGAGTAAACTTATCCTACTAGCCCTCTACTAATACTCTAATGAGAGTGAGTTGACATGTAGTCACTTATAGTCAACTCAATGTATGAAGTGTAACCAATCACACAAATACCACTTTGATATGACAGTAAATGAGTAAACTAAGCTTGCAAACATGCTGGAAATACAGCCGACAGGGAACGTTCTCTCAAGGTTCTCTCAACGTTATGAACAAACGTTCTTCCAGTGACGTCAATAGAACGTTTGCTCAGAGTTATCTGGTCTTTAAAGGGTCATGAAACCCCGTGTTTCAGCATCCGTCAGTTCTCACCACAGTTTTGAAAAATGCTATAAAAGTGGGCGTGGTTTAACGGCAGAGTGGGCGGGGACGAGGGGAGACGGACAGCACATCCACGGCTTCTGATTCTGACCATTTTATTTCGCTCTCATTAAAACATCAACGCTTCCCACAAATGCACGCTACAAATTACCATTAAGTTACACGCAACACATTACACATGTAAGCTCACGTTACACAAATACATACAGGTGCTGGTCATATAATTAGAATATCATCAAAAAGTTGATTTATTTCACTAATTCCATTCAAAAAGTGAAGCTTGTATATTATATTCATTCATTACACACAGACTGATATTTTTCAAACGTTTATTTCTTTTAATTTTGATGATTATAACAGACAACTCAGGAAAATACCAAATTCAGGATCTCAGAAAATGAGAATATTGTGGAAAGGTTGAATATTGAAGACTCCTGGTGCCACACTCTCATCAGCTGATGAACTCAAAACACCTGCAAAGGCCTTTAATGGTCTCTCAGTCGAGTTCTGTAGGCCACACAATCATGGGGAAGACTGCTGACCTGACAGCTGTCCAAAAGATGACCATTGACCCCTTGCACAAGGAGGGCAAGACACAAAAGGTCATTGCAAAAGAGGCTGGCTGTTCCCAGAGCTCTGTGTCCAAGCACATTAATAGAGAGGCGAAGGGAAGGAAAAGATGTGGAAGAAAAAAGTGTACAAGCAATAGGGATAACCGCACCCTGGAGAGGATTGTGAAACAAAACCCATTCAAAAATGTGGGGGAGATTCACAAAGAGTGGACTGGAGCTGGAGTCAGTGCTTCAAGAACCTCTACACACAGACGTATGATAGACATGGGTTTCAGCTGTCACACTCTTGAACAACAGAAGCGTCAGAAGCGTCTCGCCTCGGCTAAAGACAAAAAGGAAAAAAAGTGCTCCAATGTTATGTTCTCTGATGAAATCAGGGTCCCAGAGTCTGGAGGAAGAGAGGAGAGGCTCACAGTCCACGCTGCTTGAGCTCCAGTGTAAAGTTTCCACAGTCAGTGATGGTTTGGGGTGCCATGTCATCTGCTGGTGTTGGTCCACTGTGTTTTCTGAGGTCAGAGGTCAAGGTCAAGTTTTAGAGCACTTCATGCTTCCTGCTGCTGACCAACTTTATGGAGATGCAGATTTCATTTTCCAACAGGACTGGGCACCTGCACACAGAACCAAAGCAGCCAGTGCCTGGTTTAATGCTCATGGTATCCCTGTTCCTGATTGGCCAGCAAACTCGCCCGACCTTAACTCCATAGAACATCTCTGGGGTATTGTGAAGAGGAGGATGTGATATGCAGAAGAGCTGAAGGCCACTCTCAGAGCTGGGCTCTCAGAACACCTGAGCAGAGCCACAGACTGATGGACTCATGCCACGCCGCATCACTGCAGTAATTCAGGCAGAACCAGCCCCAGCTAAAGCATTGAGTGCTGGACATGCTCACACTCTTCAGTTTACTCAAAAAAAAATTTATATACTGAATTTGGTATTTTCCTTAGCTGTCTGTTATAATCATCAAAATTAAAAGAAATAAACATTTGAAATATATCAGTCTGTGTGTAATGAATGAATATAATATACAAGTTTCACTTTTTGAATGGAATTAGTGAAATAAATCAACTTTTTGATGATATTCTAATTATATGACCAGCACCTGTACATATCCTGTGACAGCTATAATGTAATGGACAATTAAATGCACAGCCTTTCGCAACGTGTTCTCTGCATCGAAAATATATATGAACACACTGTAGCATAACTTTGATAACTTTTGAGTTTTTATAAGCCGTTTGGTCGGTTAAATGGCCGTGAAGCGCGGTTACACTCACAGTGAGGATGAATCGTGTTTGTGTGAAGATTATATTATACATTATTGAACGTGTATTATTGGATTTGAATACTCTTTGACTTGTATATTTTGATTTGGATACTTTGTTATTGAATATTTTGAATTTAGTACTCTAATTTGCATATCCATTAATGCGTATCTCACTGTCTTAAGCGGCAGTCAGAGGAAATGCCTATCAGCGTGTGCAGTCATGAATAATTAAGCAACGTGTCTTCTCATAGGACAAAGACACGCAGACTCATGAATAATTCTGAGACGCCGATGAGTCATCGCGTACTACAGTACGAGAAAACGACGACATGAAGACGAATGTAAACCAGGAAGTTGAAAATAGAGCAAAAAGGTTTAAAATGAACTAGTTTTCTCCCACATTCAAAACTAACAGATGGTCAGATTGTCTTCCATGATGTTCAACACACACACTTCTGTTAAAATTAGGTTTGGGGTTTCATGACCCTTTAATAATGTTCTCAAAACATTGGCACACATACATCATTCATGGAATGTTTTATTTCTGAAACGTTTTTTAAATGTTACTATTGTTTCAGAACGTTCAGAACATTCAAAAGTAACATCCCATAATGTTTGACGGATGTTCACTTAACGTTCAAGAAAAAACCCCTTTAAAACATTTTTCAAAAATGTGTGTTTTGAATGTTCGGCGTGATAAAACTCCCCAAATGACACGAGACACATCCCGTCTGTGGCGCTGGTGTTCTGGTGCGGGACCTCCCGGTGCGCTGGGCTGCTCTTGTGTGGTCAGACGGCCCTGTTCTGCGACTGTGGTCTGCTGTTACGACCTGGACGCTGTTACTGCTCCGACACCTCGTCAACTTCCAGAGGCACGTCTGGATGAAGGAGACCTGAAAAGCTTTCTGTACGTGCTGATTTACAGCCTGACAGAACCCCAGCAAACACCTAAAGGGGCAGATGCACCTTTAGACTCTCAGAAAACTACACTTAAAGCAGTGGTTCTCAACCATTAATATGGCAAAACAACTATAAATCAAGATATGTCTTAGTTTAACCCTCTGGTGCTCCTCAGTCAAACGACAGATTTTTTTATTATTACTATTTCAATTAAAGCTGGGGTGAGTGGCATTTCGAATGTTCGAATGTCGAGTGTGTGTGAGGTGGTCCAGTGGGTTAAACCATGGAGCTGATATGCAGAAGGTTGCTGGTTCAATCCCAGCGCTCACCACCAGTGTGTCCACTTTACTCCATGTCCCTGTGATAAGGGCACTGTAAGTCGCTTTGGATAAAAGCGTCTGCCAAATGCGTAAATGTAAATTTCAAAACTGCTTTAGAAAAGTGTTGCTTTCGTCAACGAAAATTATGACTGAACGTGACGAAAACGAGACGAGGTGCAACGTAAATGCTGGTCATGTGATGTTTCATCAGGGAGAAAAAGAAGAAATGACATTTGTAAAAAAATGTTTTACATAGAAGTGGAAAAGAAAACGGATTGTGTTGTGGAAAAAGTTCGGGAGAAATGCGGCCACGTTCTTCGGAAACATCGGAAAGCTCATTTTCTTTGATGAACACTCGTTTAGCTTTGATTTGCTCAGTTTTAGAGTAAAACATGTTTTGGAAAACATTTATTTCATGTTAAAAAAACACGACATTGAGTGATTTACTCCCGTCAAGCCAGTCACGACGAAAATAGTCTGCACACTTATGATGATATCTACAGTAATCTGCAGGAAGCGCAAAACGACGGGCTTTGAGGTGTTTTTCATTCAGCAAGTCTTCAGTAATACCGTTCAATAAAATAACACCAAATAACACCTTTTATTTTCTTCTTAAGTCAAAAATTAAGATGTTCTTAAGAAAATATTTGAGAACTTCTTAAGAATTTTTCAAGAATTGCACTCAGGAACATTCTTACGAACTTCTTAGAATTTATCTTAAGAACTTCTTTCTTAAGAAGATTTTCGTGAATCCGGCCCCTGATTCAGATCATTAGGAAAGAGCTCCATGAACGGCATTGAATGTGTCCAGGATCTAAACCTGGGTATATATGACTGCCCGAAGGTACTCATACGCACCACTTGTACGCCCTTTAACAGTGACAAACCCTTAAAGGTAGTATTTTGGCTAGTGTGCGTCCCGGGCCTGGTCATCACGCGTCCATTGCCTCCTGACCACCCCGCAGCTCTCGCTCTGAAACTCTTTAAAAGCTCAGTCTGTGTAATTATCTTTTATGATCTGCCGGGGAACTCTGAGGATGGCGGGCCGCGAGCTCTGCCTAAATGACCAGGGCTTGGGAAATGGCAGCTCTCAGCTCTTTTACAGCGGCACTTCTTCCAGACACACTCGGTGAACGGCACATAAAGCACGTGATCGCGGCAGGCCGATCACTCCGGGAAGAGTTGTAGCTTGGCTTTCATTGCTTGTGGGAGGTCTCGTCTTTAGCTGTGATTGGAGGGGTGGACAGAATTCGAACAGTAAATCAGCAGCGTCAATATAATGGACAAATCTCTTCTAACGGTTGTGTCAGGGCAGGAACGGGAGGGTCTGAGATCAATGAAACAGGACAGCCCGCTCGACTCATCCCATTAGAAACCAAGCCGAGAGCCATCAGGAAGATTGGACACGAGCGCGTTCACCAAACATTGCTATGATTCCCAACCAAAGATCCTGTGATTTCAGGCTAAATTACTCCCAATGGTTAGTCCTAGGCCACTCGAAACCAGATCGAGACCTGCTCCTCCATACAAGTTCAGCTCTGCTTCAACTTTCCTTCAATACCAGCCTTTCCTGAGATGTGTTATTAAGCCTTTATTAAGTTATGAAAGTGTTATGTTCTCAGAATGTTCAAAATGTCCGATGTTTTTCTTGGTTCTTCATGAACGTTCTGCATTGATTGAAGCCAGCCGCTGGAAAATCGAAAAGGCCCTGCCTCCTCATCTTTGTAAAGGGAGATCTCTGGCTCTGACTGGTCTAGAAGCATGATCGACATGTCTATAGAGAGCTGAGATACTCCGCTTTTTTGTCGTATGATGCAATACATGATGACGTCATAAAAAATTGTGGCTAACAAAGACGATCAAAACTATGGATAATAAGAGTATTGGTCTGCATTACATGTTTTGATCTGGATATCGTGACATATCACAGTGTGGTTTGGCCATGCTTGCTCACAAACATGTGAAAATGGTCTCATTTTGAAGAAAACAACACAAGGAACGAGCTGATATAGCGTTTGAGGGTAGTAGCTACACAAGGAGGAAATGATTCAAACAGGAATATGACTCATGTGTTTGTTTGTTCAAAGGAGTCATTTCCATCTTTGTGATTCTTTTGATAATAACATTACTGTAAAGTGTTGGATTGGTGAAATAAACTGCATAGTAATATTCTTGAGGGTGAGAGCTTTATGACTTGTCTATTTTTGGTGAGTTTGTGTGATATAAATATGAAATGTAATATTATTCAGGGGAGGGGGGGTCATTGTGGGGGGTCAAATTCAGACGTTATTATCTTTTTCTATGTAACATAAATGCAAAAGTGATTGGGTTATCAAGAAAGCCGAGGTTCTAATCTTTCAAATGATACCATATATGTCTAGTTTTGTGCTACACAACTTATAGATTTTTAAAAATGATTATGATGATGCAATATTGGACCCACGGGTGGGTCGGTGGGGGGTTTGCAGTGCTGAAGCTCTTTCTGGAGAAGAGAAATGACTGAAGGTCTTGTTTTCTGAAAAATTTATAAAAATGAAGAACAAATTTCTTCCAATGGAGTCAGAAAAAGAATCTTGTTTTCCCTTTGAATTGAGTTGCTTTTATCGGAGGGGGTTGGGGATGGGGTTGGGGTTGGGGATGAGGATGGGGTTGGGGTTGGGGATGGGGATGGGGATAAGGATGGGGTTGGGGTTGGGGATGAGGATGAGGATGGGGTTGGGGTTGGGGATGGGGATGGGGATGGGGATAAGGATGGGGTTGGGGTTGGGGATGGGGATGGGGATGGGGATGGGGATGGGGATGGGTTTGGGGTTGGGGATGAGGATGGGGTTGGGGTTGGGGTTGGGGATGAGGATGGGGTTGGGGATGAGGATGGGGTTGGGGATGGGGCTGAGGATGGGGATGGGGATGAGGATGGGGTTGAGGATGGGGATGGGGATGAGGTTAGTGTTGGGGATGAGGATGGGGTTGAGGATGGGGATGGGGATGAGGATGGGGATGGGGATGGTGATAAGGTTAGTGTTGGGGATGGGGTTGGGGATGAGGATGGGGTTAGGGATGGGTTGGGGATGGGGATGGGGATGGGGATGGGGTTAGGGATGGGGTTGGGGTTGGGGTTGGGGATGGGGATGGGGATGGGGATGAGGATGAGGATGGGGTTGGGGATGAGGATGAGGATGAGGATGAGGATGGGGTTGGGGATGAGGATGAGGATGAGGATGAGGATGAGGCTAGGGTTGGGGTTGGGGATGGGGATGGTGATAAGGTTAGTGTTGGGGATGGGGTTGGGGATGGGGTTAGGGATGGGGATGGGGATGGGGTTAGGGATGGGGATGGGGTTAGTGTTGGGGATGGGGATGGGGATGGTGATAAGGTTAGTGTTGGGGATGGGGTTGGGGATGGGAATGGGGTTAGGGATGGGGATGGGGTTGGGGTTGGGGATGGGGATGGGGATGGGGTTAGCATTGGGGTTAGGGTTGGGGTTGGGGTTGGGGATGGGAATGGGATGGGGATGGGGATGAGGATGGGGATGGGGTTAGCATTGGGGTTAGGGTTGGGGTTGGGGATGGGGATGAGGATGGGGTTAGGGATGGGGATGAGGATGGGGATGGGGATGGGGTTAGTGTTGGGGTTAGGGTTGTGTCGTCAGTCGAGTGTAATTCTTGTGGATCGAGGTTCTGACGTGATAGACCAGGGTTCGAATCCGCCTTCTGCTGAGCTCGTTCTTCTCCCTTTTCCCATCACACATCACATTGGAAAGGCATTTACTTTCAATACAAATGAAGAAAATGTTCTAAAAGTGGAAATAAAGTGCCTAACGAAATGTTTAATAATAATAAAAGCATTTATTGTGTAGGGTTAGGGTTAGGGGTCAGTGTAGGGAGGGCTTTTATTGTCCCATTAAGGCGGCATCCATTTACTGTAATAATTTTACTAAATATAATCCTTTACACTAATACTGAGGTGAAAATAGTGTGTATCTGTCAAAATAAAGCATAAATATCATCTAATTCACCCTTCGCCACAAGTTTGATTGACAGGCGATCTGACCAATCACATCGCCGAATCTGCCGTTTTGTCCGACACACAGCAGTCAGGAGAGTTAGTAGATTAACGTCGGTGGACTTGCGGTGTGTATTGACGTTCTTTTAGTGTTTATTCATGTTTATTTGATGCTTACCAATGAACTAGAAGGAAGAGATGACCGGTTCACGAGCAGCTTTAACGGAGGCGCTACAGCGATAACCACACATTAAAGAGCCACAAAACATGATTACATTTCTTTAAAAATTACGCAATTTGAAAGTTGAGACTTTGTTTCATATCCAACATGTCCTCCAACCAATGCGCATATATACAGTAGGTCATTTGTCACGTCCCTGAAATACGACCCATAGGAGCGTTTACTAAAGTTGTGCCCCTATCGACAACAGGACACTTTCATTTTAATGCTTTGTTTCCTTTTATTTGAGTCATATTTTGGGTTTTGCGTAGATCAATCGATAGAGCATTGCTAAATACAACATCATGTGATCATGCGGTCATGGGTTCGATCCCAAGTGAAGTGTATATGCACTATAAATCACTGGCTAGGTTTAGGGATGGGTGTAGTTGATTTTTGCTAAATGGAAATATGACAAATGGTGATAAAGTCCACACATTGCATTTAAATGAACACGCATTTTGATTGGTAATGTCATTTCATTACGACACTGTCATTATTTTTACGCCAGCTAGAGGGCGCATGACTTTAAACCGTAAATAAAGGTCATAATAAAGTGCTTGAAAAACGACCTATAGAGTTGTTTGTTTTTGGAGGACAGTCTGTCCATATCAAAAGTAAATGTATCTGTCCTGTCTGTCAATGTGTTGTCAGTGTCCTCTTGCGGAGCGCGGCTTGTCGGACATAGCAACCGTAACTAAAGGGTTAGTTAGGGATTCATGGTGTTTTACATGGTGTAAACAGAATACATCACTATTTTCACTGTGTAAATCTCATCCATCGCTAAGAAGTGTGTTACTTTCACTGTATTTTTGACCTCATTGGCAGATATTTGTTCTTCTTTAGTTTTTAGCACAAACTCACTCTGACTCAGTATCTTCAGTCTCCTGCAGTAAATGCATCTTGATTGAAGGATCTTTAAAACGAGACAGAAACGCTGAGGAAGAACATCATGTTTTGCAGTGTATGAAGTAACGTTTAGTAAAACATTTAGTACATTTTGTTCTCATGTCTACTAACGTCTTTAAAGACCACAAAACGTTTTATTAACGTTTTTTTCATAACGAATTGTCCAGAGCGTTCCCTGTTCGCTGGGTAAAGTCAAACACTGATGTTCCCATCCTGGAAGTGCTCAGATGCTGTGTGTGTATCTGATTTCAGCGCCTCTGACAGGCCGGAGTGGAGACCGGTTTGGTGTGTTTCATCGGCCGAGCCGTCAGTCAGCCTGCAGAAACCGGTTCCTGTTCCCTCCGCCCGTGGCTCTCCGATTTCATCTGCCCGCCGCGCAGGAGACATCTACGGAGAGAGCCCAAACAGGCTTTGAGTACAAGAATATGGAAACTGACAGAAATAAATGTGGGCTTGGGGAAATAACAGCACAAATAGGTCTGAGAGGAAATGGTCACCCCCCCCACTGCGTCCGGCTGAAGAGATCGCGCTGGCATGGTGGCCAGAGGCCGTTCAGGCCTGATCTCCAGCTCCGCGCACACGCTGGTGCGGCCGCTGAACGCCTGTGACACATGGACAGTGGGCGCAGGGTCCGCGCGTGTCCGCTTGCCACAACCGCTCAAGTCCAACAGAGAGCGAGCGCAGGATTGGATGGGAGGTGCTGTCAATCATCCGGGCGGATGAGCATCTCCAGTGGGCAATAATGCGACTAAAGATGCCATTGAGCATGTGTAGTGTCGACCCGGAGAGATGCAGTTCAACTGAGAATAAATCTGCAACTTATCGCATAAACATACAGTGTTGGGTAAGTACACAGCTACAAAACTGATGACTATTTTAGTGTCCTTGTTACTTGCACTTACCACAGTAAAGATGCATAATTACATGCAGCTAACCCTCAACCAAACCCTAACCCTGTAGTAAGTTACTACTCAGTACTTATACAGTAACAATGACACCTTAAAATAAAGTGTAACCGAACACTGTACTAAATACTCTCTCTAGAAAGTATTGCATTACTTATCACTTACTCATCCCAAACAACTCAAGGATAGACGTGACATTTGCATTGATTATTCTTGAACTGGTCACAGTAAATGTTGGTGTTAAATCCACTATTGTTTAATATAGAACTGTTGAATTCAATGCAATTACATCACAAGTGACTTTTTAAAATACTTTAAATAATTAATAATTAAATTACTGTAATTAAGTTACACTTTACTAACATTTCAGGTCATTGTTTGGTACAATGCACTTACTGTGTACACACATTTTTACATTGCACTTATATTTTTATTACATCTATACACTCTTAAAAATGCTGGGTTAAAAACAACCCAAGTTGGGTTGAAAATGGACTAACCCAGCGATTGAGTTGTTTTAACCCAGCGATTGGGTTGTTTTAAGCAAACATTTAACCCAATCACTGGGTTAGTTCATTTTCAACCCAACTTGGGTTGTTTTTAACCCAGTAATTACACTTTAACCCTTAAACCTACACATGCCACCAAACAATTAATTTTTGATGCAAGCACATTTGTTTAAGACATAATAAATGGGACCGAAAAATGTCTATATGTTGAATAAACAGCCATAATTATCAAAAAAATGATAATGTAAAAGACTTGTGTTAGACAGCAGTCCTGCGTCTCACGGGTATATCTGTGCCAATAGCCAACAACACACCGTACGGGTCAAAATGATACATTTTTCTTTTAGGCCAAAAATCATGAGGATATTAAGATCGTGTTCCATGAAGATATTTTGTAAATATATCATAAATGTATTATTAGTAGTGATATGCATTGCTAAGGACTTCATTTGGACAACTTTAAAGGAGATTTTCTCAATATTTAGATGTTTTTCTCAGATTCCATATTTTCAAATCATAACAAGAATAATAATTTTCAGAAAATTATGACTGGTTTTGTGGGTCACATATATCAGGGGTCCCCAGAAGATTTCTAAGAATAAAAAGACAAAGCAAAAATGGATCAAGTCTACCGTTTCATTTCTAAACGTTTCTCTCCTTTCGTGCCGTTCCAGAAATGTATATGTATGTTTTATATCTTTTTAGTGAGTTTTTCTTATTATAGTCTCCTTTGTCTCGCTCACTGGGGTTGTAAGGCGGTATTTTTACACACATTTATTGTGAAAGTTGCATATTGAAATAATTTTTTATTGAACATTTTGGAAACAATGTGTATTTATAATGTCATACTTACTATGTATCTTACACTTGACAATGTTTGTTCATACATACAAATATACAGATGGATTTTAGGTAAGGGGTCCCCCATAAAGGTTCATCATATTTGGGGGCATCATAAAGTTTGAAAACCCCTGACATACACTCACCTAAAGGATTATTAGGAACACCTGTTCAATTTCTCATTCATGCAATTATCTAATCAACCAATCACATGGCAGCTGCTTCAATGCATTTAGGGGTGTGGTCCTGGTCAAGACAATCTCCTGAACTCCAAACTGAATGTCGGAATGGGAAAGAAAGGGGATTTAAGCAATTTTGAGCGTGGCATGGTTGTTGATGCCAGACGGGCCGGTCTGAGTATTTCACAATCTGCTCAGTTACTGGGATTTTCACACACAACCATTTCTAGGGTTTACAAAGAATGGTGTGAAAAGGGAAACACATCCAGTATGGGGCAGTCCTGTGGGCCAAAATGCCTTGTTGATGCTAGAGGTCAGAGGAGAATGGGCCGACTGATTCAAGCTGATAGAAGAGCAACTTTGACTGAAATAAGCACTCGTTACAACCGAGGTATGCAGCAAAGCATTTGTGAAGCCACAACACGCACAACCTTGAGGCGGATGGGCTACAACAGCAGAAGACCCCACCGGGTACCACTCATCTCCACTACAAATAGGAAAAAGAGGCTACAATTTGCACCAGCTCACCAAAATGGGACAGTTGAAGACTGGAAAAATGTTGCCTGGTCTGATGAGTCTGGATTTCTGTTGAGACATTCAGATGGTAGAGTCAGAATTTGGTGTAAACAGAATGAGAACATGGATCCATCATGCCTTGTTACCACTGTGCAGGCTGGTGGTTGTGGTGTAATGGTGTAGGGGATGTTTTCTTGGCACACTTTAGGCCCCTTAGTGCCAATTGGGCATGGTTTAAATGCCACGGCCTACCTGAGCATTGTTTCTGACCATGTCCATCCCTTTATGACCAGCATGTGCCCATCCTCTGATGGCTACTTCCAGCAGGATAATGCCCCATGTCACAAAGCTCCAATCATTTCAAACTGGTTTCTTGAACATGACATTGAGTTCACTGGACTAAAATGGCCCCCACAGTCCCCAGATCTCAACCCAATAGAGCATCTTTGGGATGTGGTGGAACGGGAGCTTCGTGCCCTGGATGTGCATCCCACAAATCTCCATCAACTGCAAGATGCTATCCTATCAATATGGGCCAACATTTCTAAAGAATGCTTTAAGCTCCTTGTTGAATCAATGCCACGTAGAATTAAGGCAGTTCTGAAGGCCAAAGGGGTCAAACACAGTATTAGTGTGCTGTTCCTAATAATCCTTTAGGGGAGTGTATATAATCACATTAAATCCTGTGGGCGTGGCCATTTTGATTCGCACTCATCAAACCCTGTTCCATATTCCCAATTGTGCTCAGGCTATGGCTTGTACTAAGTGCAATTCGCTTTCCGGAATACATTAGTTGTCAGTGAGAATCACACAGGGCAAAGAGCTTCTTTTGTTCTGTAATGCGCATGGCCTTCGGTCGCTCTTCCTCCCGTCTCTTCAATGACCTTTAGAGGTAACTCTGAGCGTCTGAGCACAGGAGTGATATAAGAGAGTGTCGAGTGCTGAGGGCCGGACGAGAGCACAGGATTTAGGCTTCTAATGCGTTCTTTTGGCTGCATCCCATTCACGCCTTCCCCGCGACACAAGAGGGGCACTAAAACACGGAGCGAGCGCTGGGATGCAGGAAACCGCCTCTGATTTGTGCCCAAAGCCATCAGTGTCACTGGACTCAGCTTGTCAGTCTGAGAGAGCATCAAAGCGTGCGCTCGGGAAGGCCTGTCACAAACAGTAATGGATATCATTTCAAATATGTAGGGCCTCCGCTGTCGTGGAGCCGGTGTGTGCTGACCCCTGCACCCCTGACCAGATCGGTGGAATGGGCTCAACTGTCGGGTTAACTCCTCTAATCAATGAATCGTTTGCTAAACGTGGCCATTCTGATGGAAACACACGCATGTTTGGATGCTGAAGATTCAAAGGAAAAATTCAAACGAACGCATAAGAGATCAAATCACAATGAGTGAGGTGTAACTACTTCAACGCTCCGGTTTTTTTAATGGACACCAAAACCCACAGGCTGATGCGATAATTCTGACATCCAAAATGTCACTTCGGATTAGTCACGGAATGTTTCTTTCCCCCTTCAAGTGTGTTTTCATGTCACAAAGCCTGTGCTTCCTCGTGCCCGCTGGCTTCTTGGCTTCAAGTGTAATTCTGGGCAAAAATCAAAGCTTGTAACCTCTGACTAATTATAGTGTGAGTGTCACAGCCTTCCTGCGACTGTCGTGCTTGTTTGTTTTACATGTTTTGTCTGCGACTACACTGTTGGTTGTGAACTTCAAAGGTGACCTTGTGGTGACCCTGCCCTAGGTCTGGCTTTGAACTATTGTGCTGTGTCTCTGTATGTCACCATACAATAACAATAATTCATACTTGCCATTAATAGCGGCAGACCCAGCACTGAGCGCACCTCTTCTCCAGGTGTGTTCGCCGCCCGCCTTTCGCTGCAGAGAATGTCGTCTAATCTCCTCCTGATGAAGCAGACACTGCCACATGGTGATAATGATCTGCTACATGCCCCGAACTCTGTGATTTACACCCGTCACGGATCATGACAACGATGTGATATTTTACAGCTCTGTCATAGACGTCAGTCTCAGATATGGGCGATATTACTCCACACCACTCATGACACGCAAATAGAAACATCTTGCATATCTGCTTCAAGTTCTCATCTGAGAGTTGACCATCCCACCAACACACACTATACACAATCTGGGGTTATTATTTCCACCCAAATCCTTTTGGGTCAATTTTTGTGTTACTCAGATCCCGGGTCAGACGTAACAACCCAGTGTTTGAGTAGTTTTTGTGTAACTCAGATCCTGGGTCAGACGTGACAACCCAGTGTTTGAGTAGTTTTTGTGTTACTCAGATCCTGGGTCAGACGTAACAACCCAGTGTTTGAGTAGTTTTTGTGTTACTCAGATCCTGGGTCAGACGTGACAACCCAGTGTTTGAGTAGTTTTTGTGTTACTCAGATCCTGGGTCAGACGTGACAACCCAGTGTTTGAGTAGTTTTTGTGTTACTCAGATCCTGGGTCAGACGTGACAACCCAGTGTTTGAGTAGTTTTTGTGTTACTCAGATCCTGGGTCAGACGTGACAACCCAGTGTTTGAGTAGTTTTTGTGTTACTCAGATCCTGGGTCAGACGTGACAACCCAGTGTTTGAGTAGTTTTTGTGTTACTCAGATCCTGGGTCAGACGTAACAACCCAGTGTTTGAGTAGTTTTTGTGTTACTCAGATCCTGGGTCAGACGTAACAACCCAGTGTTTGAGTAGTTTTTGTGTTACTCAGATCCTGGGTCAGACGTGACAACCCAGTGTTTGAGTAGTTTTTGTGTTACTCAGATCCTGGGTCAGACGTAACAACCCAGTGTTTGAGTAGTTTTTGTGTTACCCAGATCCTGGGTCAGACATAACAACCCAGTGTTTGAGTAGTTTTTGTGTTACGCAAATCCTGGGTCAGACGTAACAACCCAGTGTTTGAGTAGTTTTTGTGTTACGCAAATCCTGGGTCAGACGTAACAACCCAGTGTTTGAGTAGTTTTTGTGTTACTCAGATCCCGGGTCAGACATAACAACCCAGTGTTTGAGTAGTTTTTGTGTTACGCAAATCCTGGGTCAGACGTAACAACCCAGTGTTTGAGTAGTTTTTGTGTTACTCAGATCCTGGGTCAGACATAACAACCGAGTGTTTGAGTAGTTTTGTGTTACTCAGATCCTGGGTCAGACGTAACAACCCAGTGTTTGGGTAGTTTTTGTGTTACTCAGATCCTGGGTCAGACGTAACAACCCAGTGTTTGAGTAGTTTTTGTGTTACTCAGATCCTGGGTCAGACGTGACAACCCAGTGTTTGAGTAGTTTTTGTGTTACTCAGATCCTGGGTCAGACGTGACAACCCAGTGTTTGGGTAGTTTTTGTGTTACTCAGATCCTGGGTCAGACGTGACAACCCAGTGTTTGAGTAGTTTTGTGTTACTCAGATCCTGGGTCAGACGTAACAACCCAGTGTTTGGGTAGTTTTTGTGTTACTCAGATCCTGGGTCAGACGTGACAACCCAGTGTTTGGGTAGTTTTTGTGTTACTCAGATCCTGGGTCAGACGTAACAACCCAGTGTTTGAGTAGTTTTTGTGTTACTCAGATCCTGGGTCAGACGTGACAACCCAGTGTTTGAGTAGTTTTTGTGTTACTCAGATCCTGGGTCAGACGTAACAACCCAGTGTTTGAGTAGTTTTTGTGTTACTCAGATCCTGGGTCAGACGTAACAACCCAGTGTTTGAGTAGTTTTTGTGTTACTCAGATCCTGGGTCAGACGTGACAACCCAGTGTTTGAGTAGTTTTTGTGTTACTCAGATCCTGGGTCAGACGTAACAACCCAGTGTTTGAGTAGTTTTTGTGTTACCCAGATCCTGGGTCAGACATAACAACCCAGTGTTTGAGTAGTTTTTGTGTTACGCAAATCCTGGGTCAGACGTAACAACCCAGTGTTTGAGTAGTTTTTGTGTTACGCAAATCCTGGGTCAGACGTAACAACCCAGTGTTTGAGTAGTTTTTGTGTTACTCAGATCCCGGGTCAGACATAACAACCCAGTGTTTGAGTAGTTTTTGTGTTACGCAAATCCTGGGTCAGACGTAACAACCCAGTGTTTGAGTAGTTTTTGTGTTACTCAGATCCTGGGTCAGACATAACAACCGAGTGTTTGAGTAGTTTTGTGTTACTCAGATCCTGGGTCAGACGTAACAACCCAGTGTTTGGGTAGTTTTTGTGTTACTCAGATCCTGGGTCAGACGTAACAACCCAGTGTTTGAGTAGTTTTTGTGTTACTCAGATCCTGGGTCAGACGTGACAACCCAGTGTTTGAGTAGTTTTTGTGTTACTCAGATCCTGGGTCAGACGTGACAACCCAGTGTTTGGGTAGTTTTTGTGTTACTCAGATCCTGGGTCAGACGTGACAACCCAGTGTTTGAGTAGTTTTGTGTTACTCAGATCCTGGGTCAGACGTAACAACCCAGTGTTTGGGTAGTTTTTGTGTTACTCAGATCCTGGGTCAGACGTGACAACCCAGTGTTTGGGTAGTTTTTGTGTTACTCAGATCCTGGGTCAGACGTAACAACCCAGTGTTTGGACCAGCTGGAGTTTATTTATTAAGCGAGCAGGGCAACCACCCAGTAGAGCATTATAATAATCTACAGCTCAGGATTACACTTGAATCACTTCTAAATGTTTAATTTTTATTTCTAATATTTGTTAAACAAGCTTAAATGTTGGCAATATGTATTAAAATGATATTATATATACTATATTATGTATGTAATATATACTGTAAAATGTGATCGAAAATAAAGTCAGTGGTTGTGTGGCGTATTTTAAACATTTTTAAAGGATTTAAATGTTCCTGCCTATATTTACCCAGCCCTTGGGTTGAAAACAACACAAATTGGGTCGTTTTTAACCCAGTGTTTTGTAGAGTGCAGATGATGCTCGAAATACATAAAGGCCACATTAGGGAAATTTGGAAAGAAGGATGTCACTAATTGCTATGTACATACTGGCCACTTGGATCATGTTACTATGAGTGGGACTGCTGAGAACAGAAGCAACTGCATTCAAATGGAAATTGAGTTTTTCAGTGAATGCTCAATCCATTCACTCAAGGACTGTGCCGACAGAAAGCTGTTTTGCTGTTTTTTCATCATCAATATTAATTGATTTATGTTGACATGCATTGTTGGATCTCATGGTTTGGAGCATATGCATTTCAGTCTGAAAAAAATGTTGAGTTTCTCTAAAGCCATTAGCACAAGAGCCTTGCTTTTTAAGGACGCGCTGCATCTTCTGCTGTGGAGATTCGTCTAAAAATACCGTTGTCATCTTCTAATAAAGGCAGCATCACAACCTCAGGCGTGCTACTGTGAAAGATTTGATCCTTGGACAAAGAAGACTGGAAAGAGGTCAGAGAGAGAGAGAGGTTGACAGAAACGCTTACAACGCACTGCCACTTCTCTCTCCTCCCTTCTTCCTCGCCTCCATCCTTTCTCTCTCATGCTCTTGTCAGCTAATTATCCAGAATTAGTATCTTCTTTCACACCAGTGGTGTCATTCTGCCTTAGCCTGATTTGTCCGCTCGTGTGACTGGGTGCTAAACTCGTGACAGCTGATGAGCTGGAAGCAGGCAGATATTAATTGCAAGTGAAAAGCTGACAGGTCTGACGTCGCAAAAAACAACAACCAGTACTGGAGACGGGACCGTCACGATGAGCTCCAGGGATCCTGGGTCACTCTCGCGGTTCCTCAAGCAGACATCACGCCGGCGAGGGAGTGGCCTGATTGGGCTCTCTAACTGCAGGTTAACTGTTTGAGTAGTTTTTGTGTTACTCAGATCCTGGGTCAGACGTGACAACCCAGTGTTTGAGTAGTTTTTGTGTTACTCAGATCCTGGGTCAGACGTAACAACCCAGTGTTTGAGTAGTTTTTGTGTTACTCAGATCCTGGGTCAGACGTAACAACCCAGTGTTTGAGTAGTTTTTGTGTTACTCAGATCCTGGGTCAGACGTAACAACCCAGTGTTTGAGTAGTTTTTGTGTTACTCAGATCCTGGGTCAGACGTTACAACCCAGTGTTTGAGTAGTTTTTGTGTTACTCAGATCCTGGGTCAGACGTTACAACCCAGTGTTTGAGTAGTTTTTGTGTTACTCAGATCCTGGGTATGACGTGACAACCCAGTGTTTGAGTAGTTTTTGTGTTACTCAGATCCTGGGTCAGACGTGACAACCCAGTGTTTGAGTAGTTTTTGTGTTACTCAGATCCTGGGTCAGATGTAACAACCCAGTGTTTGAGTAGTTTTTGTGTTACTCAGATCCTGGGTCAGATGTAACAACCCAGTGTTTGAGTAGTTTTTGTGTTACTCAGATCCTGGGTCAGACGTAACAACCCAGTGTTTGGGTAGTTTTTGTGTTACTCAGATCCCGGGTCAGACGTAACAACCCAGTGTTTGAGTATTTTTTGTGTTACTCAGATCCTGGGTCAGACGTAACAACCCAGTTTTTGAGTAGTTTTTGTGTTACTCAGATCCTGGGTCAGACGTGACAACCCAGTGTTTGAGTAGTGTTTGTGTTACTCAGATCCTGGGTCAGACGTAACAACCCAGTGTTTGAGTAGTTTTTGTGTTACCCAGATCCTGGGTCAGATGTAACAACCCAGTGTTTGAGTAGTTTTTGTGTTACCCAGATCCTGGGTCAGATGTAACAACCCAGTGTTTGAGTAGTTTTTGTGTTACTCAGATCCTGGGTCAGATGTAACAACCCAGTGTTTGAGTAGTTTTTGTGTTCCTCAGATCCTGGGTCAGGCGTAACAACCCAGTGTTTGAGTAGTTTTTGTGTTACCCAGATCCTGGGTCAGACGTAACAACCCAGTGTTTGAGTAGTTTTTGTGTTACTCAGATCCTGGGTCAGATGTAACAACCCAGTGTTTGAGTAGTTTTTGTGTTCCTCAGATCCTGGGTCTGACGTGACAACCCAGTGTTTGAGTAGTTTTTGTGTTCCTCAGATCCTGGGTCTGACGTGACAACCCAGTGTTTGAGTAGTTTTTGTGTTACCCAGATCCTGGGTCAGACGTAACAACCCAGTGTTTGAGTAGTTTTTGTGTTACTCAGATCCTGGGTCAGATGTAACAACCCAGTGTTTGAGTAGTTTTTGTGTTACTCAGATCCTGGGTCAGATGTAACAACCCAGTGTTTGAGTAGTTTTTGTGTTACTCAGATCCTGGGTCAGACGTGACAACCCAGTGTTTGGGTAGTTTTTGTGTTACTCAGATCCTGGGTCAGTGAGTAGTTTTTGTGTTACCCAGATCCTGGGTCAGACATAACAACCCAGTGTTTGAGTAGTTTTTGTGTTACCCAGATCCTGGGTCAGACGTAACAACCCAGTGTTTGAGTAGTTTTTGTGTTACTCAGATCCTGGGTCAGACGTAACAACCCAGTGTTTGGGTAGTTTTTGTGTAACTCAGATCCTGGGTCAGACGTAACAACCCAGTGTTTGAGTAGTTTTTGTGTTACTCAGATCCTGGGTCAGACGTAACAACCCAGTGTTTGAGTAGTTTTTGTGTTACTCAGATCCTGGGTCAGGCGTAACAACCCAGTGTTTGAGTAGTTTTTGTGTTACTCAGATCCTGGGTCAGACGTAACAACCCAGTGTTTGAGTAGTTTTTGTGTTACTCAGATCCTGGGTCAGGCGTAACAACCCAGTGTTTGAGTAGTTTTTGTGTTACTCAGATCCTGGGTCAGGCGTAACAACCCAGTGTTTGAGTAGTTTTTGTGTTACTCAGATCCTGGGTCAGACGTGACAACCCAGTGTTTGAGTAGTTTTTGTGTTACTCAGATCCTGGGTCAGGCGTAACAACCCAGTGTTTGAGTAGTTTTTGTGTTACTCAGATCCTGGGTCAGGCGTAACAACCCAGTGTTTGAGTAGTTTTTGTGTTACTCAGATCCTGGGTCAGACGTAACAACCCAGTGTTTGAGTAGTTTTTGTGTTACTCAGATCCTGGGTCAGACGTAACAACCCAGTGTTTGGGTAGTTTTTGTGTTACTCAGATCCTGGGTCAGACGTAACAACCCAGTGTTTGAGTAGTTTTTGTGTTACTCAGATCCTGGGTCAGACGTAACAACCCAGTGTTTGAGTAGTTTTTGTGTTACTCAGATCCTGGGTCAGACGTAACAACCCAGTGTTTGAGTAGTTTTTGTGTTACTCAGATCCTGGGTCAGACGTAACAACCCAGTGTTTGAGTAGTTTTTGTGTAACTCAGATCCTGGGTCAGACGTAACAACCCAGTGTTTGAGTAGTTTTTGTGTAACTCAGATCCTGGGTCAGGCGTAACAACCCAGTGTTTGAGTAGTTTTTGTGTAACTCAGATCCACTATCGCAGTTCTCTGACGCCGGGGAGGGAGTGGCCTGATTGTGCTCTCTAACTGCAGGTTAATTGTTTACTTGTCAGACTAAAAACGAACAGGAAGTTGCATGTGTGAAGGGAAGGCCATGTTTGCTCTCAGGAGGGGCATTCTGGTCCATTAATCACTGTAACATAAAGATGCCACCAAATAAAAACAGCAGGTGGAATGAGCAGGGGTCGCCGTCGCCGCCACACAAGTTCAAACGCTGGGGCAGGATATGTGCGCTTTTGCTCAGATTCTGGTCAAGGTCGTGATCCCTGAACTCGCTCTCCTCCTTCAAACCCATTTGCGGTCTATAGAACGAGGCCACATAGAGGTGAAGTTCAGTATTCTGAGCTCTTACGTCATTAATGCTCGCTCCGCCGGGACCCCAATTGCCTTTTGAGGGTGGACTCCAAATGAAAGACAAGTCCAACGGCCAGGCTTTCTCTATTCTTCTTTTCAACAAGACTCGGATGAAAACAAGAGAGCTTTACACAGCCTTGTCCTTCACCTCCCTTCCGGCCTCCAGCCACTTGTCTGTAGAAAGCCAATTTTGAAAAACTCGCTGGAGTGGTTGTTTTATCAACAAGCGGGGCCATTGCCTTCATCCTCCTTTTGATTGGTTCGGGGAGGAGAGAACGTGAAAACAAAACAACAAGGGGGAGCTCGTAAGAAAGGAAGGAATCGTAAGGAGGCTGAAGAGACAGCTGTTGGGGAGGTTAGTTGGAGATTTCCAGCCATTAACTTCAGACTAAGCTGGCTCTCCCACTTGAGGGAAACAAGGGCAGGAGAAGGAACAGCCCCTGACATGAAAAGAAGCAGGAGCAGGCTTGATCTAGAGCGCCGAATGTTCAAAAGTGGGCCAACAATGATACAGAAAAGAGGGGCGGAGGTGGTGCGGAGCGAGGGCGTAGTCGTGGGGGTCTCTCTCTTTCAAAGGCACGATAAACAAGGAAATGAGTCAGTAATCATTTCCAGAAATTGCCTTCCCTCTTCCTCCAGCGCTCAGCAGACTCTCAGCCTCCATTCATTAGGGATTCTGGCCTGATTAAAGCGTTTGGGCATCAGAGGCTCCGGAGCGGGGACGCGAGGCGCATGGGCGGCTCGAGATGCCGTCCCCACCCGTCGGTAAAGCGTCGCATGTCGTCTGTGCCCTAAAACGAGCTATTTCATATCGATATGAAGGAAGTGTTCTGTGTGTTATTGTTAGTGCTGATTGCAGCCCAACCCTTTCCACCCGCCGTAAATTAAAGAAGCCATTTGTCCGGTTTAACGTCTTTAGTGAAGAGCCGTCCCATTCATCACTTTGATGAATTTTTTCTGCTCGGGCCGACTGGGGGAAATGTTCAGAGGGTCTGTGGTGTTACTGCTCACCGGCGACACCAGAGACCCTCATCGAGCGCCGCACAGACCCTCATTTCCTTCCTATGAGGTAATGAAGGGCTCTGGTGGTCGGCTTGATGTCATCCTTCCTGTTTCCCTGCTCAGACTCACGTGCTGAGAGAAGGGCAGCCGCTCGGAGTGCATCTGAACTGTGGCGAGGTTTCCAACGAAACAGGGGAGCCATTGTTGACAATTTCATGCATTCAAATCCCAAAATGCTGTCATTACACACACACACACACATACACACATGCTCATAGACACACACATGCTCACACACACTCATACACACACACACATGCTCATACACACTCACTCACTTACTCACACACACACACAAACACACACACACTCACTCACACACACACATGCTCACAAACACACACTCACTCACTCACTTACACACACACACTCATACACACACACACACTCACACACAAGCTTTGTTTGGTTACGGGAGCCATCAGCGGCGCTGGCGTTGTGTTTTTAGACACAAGATCAACAATGTCACTAAAGAAGTGTGTGTGTGTGTGTGTGTGTGAGGGAAGGATCAGCTTGTTCAGCT
>CM042242.1:71135477-71172977 GCA_023566225.1 Romanogobio albipinnatus | reverse complement strand
GCCGAACACCCGAACGCTGTCAGGATTCCAGCCGAAGGCTGTCAGGATTCCAGCCGAACACCCGAACGCTGTCAGGATTCCAGCCGAAGGCTGACAGGATTCCAGCCGAACACCCGAACGCTGTCAGGATTCCAGCCGAAGGCTGACAGGATTCCAGCCGAACACCCGAACGCTGTCAGGATTCCAGCCGAAGGCTGTCAGGATTCCAGCCGAACACCCGAACGCTGTCAGGATTCCAGCCGAAGGCTGACAGGATTCCAGCCGAACACCCGAACGCTGTCAGGATTCCAGCCGAAGGCTGTCAGGATTCCAGCCGAACACCCGAACGCTGTCAGGATTCCAGCCGAAGGCTGTCAGGATTCCAGCCGAACACCCGAACGCTGTCAGGATTCCAGCCGAACACCCGAACGCTGTCAGGATTCCAGCCGAAGGCTGTCAGGATTCCAGCCGAACACCCGAACGCTGTCAGGATTCCAGCCGAACGCTGTCAGGATTCCAGCCGAACGCTGACAGGATTCCACCCGAACACTGACAGGATTCCAGCCGAACGCTGACAGGATTCCACCCGAACACTGACAGGATTCCAGCCGAACGCTGACAGGATTCCAGCCGAACGCTGACAGGATTCCACCCGAACGCTGACAGGATTCCACCTGAACGCTGACAGGATTCCACCCGAACGCTGACAGGATTCCACCCGAACGCTGTCAGGATTCCAGCCGAACACCCGAACGCTGTCAGGATTCCAGCCGAACGCTGACAGGATTCCAGCCGAACGCCCGAACGCTGACAGGATTCCAGCCGAACACCCGAACGCTGACAGGATTCCACCCGAACACTGACAGGATTCCACCCGAACACTGACAGGATTCCAGCCGAACGCTGACAGGATTCCACCCGAACGCTGACAGGATTCCACCCGAACACTGACAGGATTCCACCCGAACACTGACAGGATTCCAGCCGAACGCTGACAGGATTCCACCCGAACGCTGACAGGATTCCACCCGAACACTGACAGGATTCCAGCCGAACGCTGACAGGATTCCACCCGAACGCTGACAGGATTCCACCCGAACACTGACAGGATTCCACCCGAACACTGACAGGATTCCACCCGAACGCTGACAGGATTCCACCCGAACACTGACAGGATTCCACCCGAACACTGACAGGATTCCAGCCGAACGCTGACAGGATTCCACCCGAACGCTGACAGGATTCCACCCGAACACTGACAGGATTCCAGCCGAACGCTGACAGGATTCCACCCGAACGCTGACAGGATTCCACCCGAACACTGACAGGATTCCACCCGAACACTGACAGGATTCCACCCGAACGCTGACAGGATTCCACCCGAACACTGACAGGATTCCACCCGAACACTGACAGGATTCCAGCCGAACGCTGACAGGATTCCACCTGAACGCTGACAGGATTCCACCCGAACGCTGACAGGATTCCACCCGAACGCTGTCAGGATTCCAGCCGAACACCCGAACGCTGTCAGGATTCCAGCCGAACGCTGACAGGATTCCAGCCGAACGCTGACAGGATTCCACCCGAACGCTGACAGGATTCCACCTGAACGCTGACAGGATTCCACCTGAACGCTGACAGGATTCCACCCGAACGCTGACAGGATTCCACCTGAACGCTGACAGGATTCCACCCGAACGCTGACAGGATTCCACCTGAACGCTGACAGGATTCCAGCCGAACGCTGACAGGATTCCAGCCGAACGCTGACAGGATTCCACCTGAACGCTGACAGGATTCCACCCGAACGCTGACAGGATTCCACCCGAACGCTGTCAGGATTCCAGCCGAACACCCGAACGCTGTCAGGATTCCAGCCGAACGCTGTCAGGATTCCAGCCGAACGCTGACAGGATTCCACCCGAACACCCGAACGCTGTCAGGATTCCAGCCGAACGCTGTCAGGATTCCAGCCGAACGCTGACAGGATTCCAGCCGAACGCTGACAGGATTCCACCCGAACACCCGAACGCTGTCAGGATTCCAGCCGAACGCTGTCAGGATTCCAGCCGAACGCTGACAGGATTCCACCCGAACGCTGACAGGATTCCACCCGAACGCTGACAGGATTCCACCCGAACACCCGAACGCTGACAGGATTCCAGCCGAACACCCGAACGCTGACAGGATTCCAACCGAACACCCGAACGCTGACAGGATTCCACCCGAACACCCGAACGCTGACAGGATTCCACCCGAACGCCCGAACGCTGACAGGATTCCAGCCGAACACCCGAACGCTGACAGGATTCCACCCGAACGCTGACAGGATTCCAGCCGAACACCCGAACGCTGACAGGATTCCACCCGAACACTGACAGGATTCCAGCCGAACGCTGACAGGATTCCAGCCGAACGCCCGAACGCTGACAGGATTCCAGCCGAACACCCGAACGCTGACAGGATTCCACCTGAACGCTGACAGGATTCCACCCGAACACTGACAGGATTCCACCCGAACACTGACAGGATTCCAGCCGAACGCTGACAGGATTCCACCCGAACGCTGACAGGATTCCAGCCGAACGCTGACAGGATTCCAGCCGAATGCTGACAGGATTCCAGCCGAACGCTGACAGGATTCCACCCGAACACCCGAACGCTGACAGGATTCCAGCCGAACGCTGACAGGATTCCAGCCGAACGCTGACAGGATTCCACCCGAACGCTGACAGGATTCCACCCGAACACCCGAACGCTGACAGGATTCCACCCGAACACCCGAACGCTGACAGGATTCCAGCCGAACACCCGAACGCTGACAGGATTCCAGCCGAACACCCGAACGCTGACAGGATTCCAGCCGAACACCCGAACGCTGTCAGGATTCCAGCCGAACACCCGAAAGCTGTCAGGATTCCAGCCGAACACCCGAACGCTGACAGGATTCCACCCGAACGCTGACAGGATTCCAGCCGAACACCCGAACGCTGACAGGATTCCACCCGAACGCTGACAGGATTCCACCCGAACACCCGAACACTGACAGGATTCCACCCGAACGCTGACAGGATTCCACCCGAACACTGACAGGATTCCAGCCGAACACCCGAACGCTGACAAGATTCCAGCCGAACGCTGTCAGGATTCCAGCCGAACACCCGAACGCTGACAGGATTCCACCCGAACGCTGACAGGATTCCAGCCGAACACCCGAACACTGACAGGATTCCAGCCGAACACCCGAACACTGACAGGATTCCACCCGAACGCTGACAGGATTCCACCCGAACACTGACAGGATTCCACCCGAACACCCGAACGCTGACAGGATTCCAGCCGAACGCTGTCAGGATTCCAGCCGAACACCCGAACGCTGACAGGATTCCAGCCGAACACCCGAACACTGACAGGATTCCACCCGAACGCTGACAGGATTCCACCCGAACACTGACAGGATTCCACCCGAACACCCGAACGCTGACAGGATTCCAGCCGAACGCTGTCAGGATTCCAGCCGAACACCCGAACACTGACAGGATTCCAGCCGAACACCCGAACACTGACAGGATTCCACCCGAACGCTGACAGGATTCCACCCGAACACTGACAGGATTCCACCCGAACACCCGAACGCTGACAGGATTCCAGCCGAACGCTGTCAGGATTCCAGCCGAACACCCGAACGCTGACAGGATTCCAGCCGAACACCCGAACGCTGACAGGATTCCAGCCGAACGCTGACAGGATTCCACCCGAACACTGACAGGATTCCAGCCGAACACCCGAACGCTGACAGGATTCCAGCCGAACGCTGTCAGGATTCCAGCCGAACACCCGAACGCTGACAGGATTCCACCCGAACGCTGACAGGATTCCAGCCGAACACCCGAACGCTGACAGGATTCCAGCCGAACACCCGAACGCTGACAGGATTCCAGCCGAACACCCGAACACTGACAGGATTCCACCCGAACGCTGACAGGATTCCAGCCGAACACCCGAACACTGACAGGATTCCACCCGAACGCTGACAGGATTCCACCCGAACACTGACAGGATTCCACCCGAACACCCGAACGCTGACAGGATTCCAGCCGAACGCTGACAGGATTCCAGCCGAACACCCGAACGCTGACAGGATTCCAGCCGAACACCCGAACGCTGACAGGATTCCAGCCGAACACCCGAACGCTGTCAGGATTCCACCCGAACGCTGACAGGATTCCAGCCGAACACCCGAACGCTGACAGGATTCCACCCGAACGCTGACAAGATTCCACCCGAACATCCGAACACTGACAGGATTCCACCCGAACGCTGACAGGATTCCACCCGAACACTGACAGGATTCCAGCCGAACGCTGATAGGATTCCACCCGAACGCTGACAGGATTCCACCCGAACACTGACAGGATTCCAGCCGAACGCTGACAGGATTCCAGCCGAACACCCGAACACTGACAGGATTCCACCCGAACGCTGACAGGATTCCACCCGAACACTGACAGGATTCCACCCGAACACCCGAACGCTGACAGGATTCCAGCCGAACGCTGTCAGGATTCCAGCCGAACACCCGAACACTGACAGGATTCCAGCCGAACACCCGAACACTGACAGGATTCCACCCGAACGCTGACAGGATTCCACCCGAACACTGACAGGATTCCACCCGAACACCCGAACGCTGACAGGATTCCAGCCGAACGCTGTCAGGATTCCAGCCGAACACCCGAACGCTGACAGGATTCCAGCCGAACACCCGAACGCTGACAGGATTCCAGCCGAACGCTGACAGGATTCCACCCGAACACTGACAGGATTCCAGCCGAACACCCGAACGCTGACAGGATTCCAGCCGAACGCTGTCAGGATTCCAGCCGAACACCCGAACGCTGACAGGATTCCACCCGAACGCTGACAGGATTCCAGCCGAACACCCGAACGCTGACAGGATTCCAGCCGAACACCCGAACGCTGACAGGATTCCAGCCGAACACCCGAACACTGACAGGATTCCACCCGAACGCTGACAGGATTCCAGCCGAACACCCGAACACTGACAGGATTCCACCCGAACGCTGACAGGATTCCACCCGAACACTGACAGGATTCCACCCGAACACCCGAACGCTGACAGGATTCCAGCCGAACGCTGACAGGATTCCAGCCGAACACCCGAACGCTGACAGGATTCCAGCCGAACACCCGAACGCTGACAGGATTCCAGCCGAACACCCGAACGCTGTCAGGATTCCACCCGAACGCTGACAGGATTCCAGCCGAACACCCGAACGCTGACAGGATTCCACCCGAACGCTGACAAGATTCCACCCGAACATCCGAACACTGACAGGATTCCACCCGAACGCTGACAGGATTCCACCCGAACACTGACAGGATTCCAGCCGAACGCTGATAGGATTCCACCCGAACGCTGACAGGATTCCACCCGAACACTGACAGGATTCCAGCCGAACGCTGACAGGATTCCAGCCGAACGCTGACAGGATTCCACCCGAACGCTGACAGGATTCCACCCGAACACTGACAGGATTCCAGCCGAACGCTGACAGGATTCCAGCCGAACGCTGACAGGATTCCACCCGAACACTGACAGGATTCCAGCCGAACGCTGACAGGATTCCAGCCGAACGCTGACAGGATTCCACCCGAACACCCGAACGCTGACAGGATTCCAGCCGAACGCTGACAGGATTCCACCCGAACACCCGAACGCTGACAGGATTCCAGCCGAACGCTGACAGGATTCCACCCGAACACCCGAACGCTGACAGGATTCCAGCCGAACGCTGACAGGATTCCAGCCGAACGCTGACAGGATTCCAGCCGAACGCTGACAGGATTCCAGCCGAACGCTGACAGGATTCCACCTGAACGCTGACAGGATTCCAGCCGAACGCTGACAGGATTCCACCTGAACGCTGACAAGATTCCAGCCGAACACCCGAACACTGACAGGATTACACCCGAACACCCGAACGCTGTCAGGATTCCAGCCGAACACCCGAACACTGACAGGATTACACCCGAACACCCGAACGCTGAATGGATTACACCCGAACGCTGAATGGATTACACCCGAACACCCGAACGCTGTCAGGATTCCAGCCGAACGCTGTCAGGATTCCACCCGAACGCTGACAGGATTCCAGCCGAACACCCGAACGCTGTCAGGATTCCAGCCGAACGCTGACAGGATTCCACCCGAACACCCGAACGCTGTCAGGATTCCAGCCGAAGGCTGTCAGGATTCCAGCCGAACACCCGAACGCTGTCAGGATTCCAGCCGAACGCTGTCAGGATTCCAGCCGAACGCTGACAGGATTCCACCCGAACGCTGTCAGGATTCCACCCGAACGCTGTCAGGATTCCACCCGAACACCCGAACGCTGTCAGGATTCCAGCCGAACGCTGTCAGGATTCCAGCCGAACACCCGAACGCTGTCAGGATTCCAGCCGAAGGCTGTCAGGATTCCAGCCGAACGCTGACAGGATTCCACCCGAACGCTGTCAGGATTCCAGCCGAACGCTGACAGGATTCCACCCGAACGCTGTCAGGATTCCACCCGAACGCTGTCAGGATTCCACCCGAACGCTGTCAGGATTCCACCCGAACACCCGAACGCTGTCAGGATTCCAGCCGAACGCTGTCAGGATTCCAGCCGAACACCCGAACGCTGTCAGGATTCCAGCCGAAGGCTGTCAGGATTCCAGCCGAACACCCGAACGCTGTCAGGATTCCAGCCGAAGGCTGACAGGATTCCAGCCGAACACCCGAACGCTGTCAGGATTCCAGCCGAAGGCTGACAGGATTCCAGCCGAACACCCGAACGCTGTCAGGATTCCAGCCGAAGGCTGTCAGGATTCCAGCCGAACACCCGAACGCTGTCAGGATTCCAGCCGAAGGCTGACAGGATTCCAGCCGAACACCCGAACGCTGTCAGGATTCCAGCCGAAGGCTGTCAGGATTCCAGCCGAACACCCGAACGCTGTCAGGATTCCAGCCGAAGGCTGTCAGGATTCCAGCCGAACACCCGAACGCTGTCAGGATTCCAGCCGAACACCCGAACGCTGTCAGGATTCCAGCCGAAGGCTGTCAGGATTCCAGCCGAACACCCGAACGCTGTCAGGATTCCAGCCGAACGCTGTCAGGATTCCAGCCGAACGCTGACAGGATTCCACCCGAACACTGACAGGATTCCAGCCGAACGCTGACAGGATTCCACCCGAACACTGACAGGATTCCAGCCGAACGCTGACAGGATTCCAGCCGAACGCTGACAGGATTCCACCCGAACGCTGACAGGATTCCACCTGAACGCTGACAGGATTCCACCCGAACGCTGACAGGATTCCACCCGAACGCTGTCAGGATTCCAGCCGAACACCCGAACGCTGTCAGGATTCCAGCCGAACGCTGACAGGATTCCAGCCGAACGCCCGAACGCTGACAGGATTCCAGCCGAACACCCGAACGCTGACAGGATTCCACCCGAACACTGACAGGATTCCACCCGAACACTGACAGGATTCCAGCCGAACGCTGACAGGATTCCACCCGAACGCTGACAGGATTCCACCCGAACACTGACAGGATTCCACCCGAACACTGACAGGATTCCAGCCGAACGCTGACAGGATTCCACCCGAACGCTGACAGGATTCCACCCGAACACTGACAGGATTCCAGCCGAACGCTGACAGGATTCCACCCGAACGCTGACAGGATTCCACCCGAACACTGACAGGATTCCACCCGAACACTGACAGGATTCCACCCGAACGCTGACAGGATTCCACCCGAACACTGACAGGATTCCACCCGAACACTGACAGGATTCCAGCCGAACGCTGACAGGATTCCACCCGAACGCTGACAGGATTCCACCCGAACACTGACAGGATTCCAGCCGAACGCTGACAGGATTCCACCCGAACGCTGACAGGATTCCACCCGAACACTGACAGGATTCCACCCGAACACTGACAGGATTCCACCCGAACGCTGACAGGATTCCACCCGAACACTGACAGGATTCCACCCGAACACTGACAGGATTCCAGCCGAACGCTGACAGGATTCCACCTGAACGCTGACAGGATTCCACCCGAACGCTGACAGGATTCCACCCGAACGCTGTCAGGATTCCAGCCGAACACCCGAACGCTGTCAGGATTCCAGCCGAACGCTGACAGGATTCCAGCCGAACGCTGACAGGATTCCACCCGAACGCTGACAGGATTCCACCTGAACGCTGACAGGATTCCACCTGAACGCTGACAGGATTCCACCCGAACGCTGACAGGATTCCACCTGAACGCTGACAGGATTCCACCCGAACGCTGACAGGATTCCACCTGAACGCTGACAGGATTCCAGCCGAACGCTGACAGGATTCCAGCCGAACGCTGACAGGATTCCACCTGAACGCTGACAGGATTCCACCCGAACGCTGACAGGATTCCACCCGAACGCTGTCAGGATTCCAGCCGAACACCCGAACGCTGTCAGGATTCCAGCCGAACGCTGTCAGGATTCCAGCCGAACGCTGACAGGATTCCACCCGAACACCCGAACGCTGTCAGGATTCCAGCCGAACGCTGTCAGGATTCCAGCCGAACGCTGACAGGATTCCAGCCGAACGCTGACAGGATTCCACCCGAACACCCGAACGCTGTCAGGATTCCAGCCGAACGCTGTCAGGATTCCAGCCGAACGCTGACAGGATTCCACCCGAACGCTGACAGGATTCCACCCGAACGCTGACAGGATTCCACCCGAACACCCGAACGCTGACAGGATTCCAGCCGAACACCCGAACGCTGACAGGATTCCAACCGAACACCCGAACGCTGACAGGATTCCACCCGAACACCCGAACGCTGACAGGATTCCACCCGAACGCCCGAACGCTGACAGGATTCCAGCCGAACACCCGAACGCTGACAGGATTCCACCCGAACGCTGACAGGATTCCAGCCGAACACCCGAACGCTGACAGGATTCCACCCGAACACTGACAGGATTCCAGCCGAACGCTGACAGGATTCCAGCCGAACGCCCGAACGCTGACAGGATTCCAGCCGAACACCCGAACGCTGACAGGATTCCACCTGAACGCTGACAGGATTCCACCCGAACACTGACAGGATTCCACCCGAACACTGACAGGATTCCAGCCGAACGCTGACAGGATTCCACCCGAACGCTGACAGGATTCCAGCCGAACGCTGACAGGATTCCAGCCGAACGCTGACAGGATTCCAGCCGAACGCTGACAGGATTCCACCCGAACACCCGAACGCTGACAGGATTCCAGCCGAACGCTGACAGGATTCCAGCCGAACGCTGACAGGATTCCACCCGAACGCTGACAGGATTCCACCCGAACACCCGAACGCTGACAGGATTCCACCCGAACACCCGAACGCTGACAGGATTCCAGCCGAACACCCGAACGCTGACAGGATTCCAGCCGAACACCCGAACGCTGACAGGATTCCAGCCGAACACCCGAACGCTGTCAGGATTCCAGCCGAACACCCGAAAGCTGTCAGGATTCCAGCCGAACACCCGAACGCTGACAGGATTCCACCCGAACGCTGACAGGATTCCAGCCGAACACCCGAACGCTGACAGGATTCCACCCGAACGCTGACAGGATTCCACCCGAACACCCGAACACTGACAGGATTCCACCCGAACGCTGACAGGATTCCACCCGAACACTGACAGGATTCCAGCCGAACACCCGAACGCTGACAAGATTCCAGCCGAACGCTGTCAGGATTCCAGCCGAACACCCGAACGCTGACAGGATTCCACCCGAACGCTGACAGGATTCCAGCCGAACACCCGAACACTGACAGGATTCCAGCCGAACACCCGAACACTGACAGGATTCCACCCGAACGCTGACAGGATTCCACCCGAACACTGACAGGATTCCACCCGAACACCCGAACGCTGACAGGATTCCAGCCGAACGCTGTCAGGATTCCAGCCGAACACCCGAACGCTGACAGGATTCCAGCCGAACACCCGAACACTGACAGGATTCCACCCGAACGCTGACAGGATTCCACCCGAACACTGACAGGATTCCACCCGAACACCCGAACGCTGACAGGATTCCAGCCGAACGCTGTCAGGATTCCAGCCGAACACCCGAACACTGACAGGATTCCAGCCGAACACCCGAACACTGACAGGATTCCACCCGAACGCTGACAGGATTCCACCCGAACACTGACAGGATTCCACCCGAACACCCGAACGCTGACAGGATTCCAGCCGAACGCTGTCAGGATTCCAGCCGAACACCCGAACGCTGACAGGATTCCAGCCGAACACCCGAACGCTGACAGGATTCCAGCCGAACGCTGACAGGATTCCACCCGAACACTGACAGGATTCCAGCCGAACACCCGAACGCTGACAGGATTCCAGCCGAACGCTGTCAGGATTCCAGCCGAACACCCGAACGCTGACAGGATTCCACCCGAACGCTGACAGGATTCCAGCCGAACACCCGAACGCTGACAGGATTCCAGCCGAACACCCGAACGCTGACAGGATTCCAGCCGAACACCCGAACACTGACAGGATTCCACCCGAACGCTGACAGGATTCCAGCCGAACACCCGAACACTGACAGGATTCCACCCGAACGCTGACAGGATTCCACCCGAACACTGACAGGATTCCACCCGAACACCCGAACGCTGACAGGATTCCAGCCGAACGCTGACAGGATTCCAGCCGAACACCCGAACGCTGACAGGATTCCAGCCGAACACCCGAACGCTGACAGGATTCCAGCCGAACACCCGAACGCTGTCAGGATTCCACCCGAACGCTGACAGGATTCCAGCCGAACACCCGAACGCTGACAGGATTCCACCCGAACGCTGACAAGATTCCACCCGAACATCCGAACACTGACAGGATTCCACCCGAACGCTGACAGGATTCCACCCGAACACTGACAGGATTCCAGCCGAACGCTGATAGGATTCCACCCGAACGCTGACAGGATTCCACCCGAACACTGACAGGATTCCAGCCGAACGCTGACAGGATTCCAGCCGAACACCCGAACACTGACAGGATTCCACCCGAACGCTGACAGGATTCCACCCGAACACTGACAGGATTCCACCCGAACACCCGAACGCTGACAGGATTCCAGCCGAACGCTGTCAGGATTCCAGCCGAACACCCGAACACTGACAGGATTCCAGCCGAACACCCGAACACTGACAGGATTCCACCCGAACGCTGACAGGATTCCACCCGAACACTGACAGGATTCCACCCGAACACCCGAACGCTGACAGGATTCCAGCCGAACGCTGTCAGGATTCCAGCCGAACACCCGAACGCTGACAGGATTCCAGCCGAACACCCGAACGCTGACAGGATTCCAGCCGAACGCTGACAGGATTCCACCCGAACACTGACAGGATTCCAGCCGAACACCCGAACGCTGACAGGATTCCAGCCGAACGCTGTCAGGATTCCAGCCGAACACCCGAACGCTGACAGGATTCCACCCGAACGCTGACAGGATTCCAGCCGAACACCCGAACGCTGACAGGATTCCAGCCGAACACCCGAACGCTGACAGGATTCCAGCCGAACACCCGAACACTGACAGGATTCCACCCGAACGCTGACAGGATTCCAGCCGAACACCCGAACACTGACAGGATTCCACCCGAACGCTGACAGGATTCCACCCGAACACTGACAGGATTCCACCCGAACACCCGAACGCTGACAGGATTCCAGCCGAACGCTGACAGGATTCCAGCCGAACACCCGAACGCTGACAGGATTCCAGCCGAACACCCGAACGCTGACAGGATTCCAGCCGAACACCCGAACGCTGTCAGGATTCCACCCGAACGCTGACAGGATTCCAGCCGAACACCCGAACGCTGACAGGATTCCACCCGAACGCTGACAAGATTCCACCCGAACATCCGAACACTGACAGGATTCCACCCGAACGCTGACAGGATTCCACCCGAACACTGACAGGATTCCAGCCGAACGCTGATAGGATTCCACCCGAACGCTGACAGGATTCCACCCGAACACTGACAGGATTCCAGCCGAACGCTGACAGGATTCCAGCCGAACGCTGACAGGATTCCACCCGAACGCTGACAGGATTCCACCCGAACACTGACAGGATTCCAGCCGAACGCTGACAGGATTCCAGCCGAACGCTGACAGGATTCCACCCGAACACTGACAGGATTCCAGCCGAACGCTGACAGGATTCCAGCCGAACGCTGACAGGATTCCACCCGAACACCCGAACGCTGACAGGATTCCAGCCGAACGCTGACAGGATTCCACCCGAACACCCGAACGCTGACAGGATTCCAGCCGAACGCTGACAGGATTCCACCCGAACACCCGAACGCTGACAGGATTCCAGCCGAACGCTGACAGGATTCCAGCCGAACGCTGACAGGATTCCAGCCGAACGCTGACAGGATTCCAGCCGAACGCTGACAGGATTCCACCTGAACGCTGACAGGATTCCAGCCGAACGCTGACAGGATTCCACCTGAACGCTGACAAGATTCCAGCCGAACGCTGACAGGATTCCAGCCGAACGCTGACAGGATTCCAGCCGAACGCTGACAGGATTCCAGCCGAACACCCGAACACTGACAGGATTCCAGCCGAACACTGACAGGATTCCAGCCGAACGCTGACAGGATTCCAGCCGAACACCCGAACGCTGACAGGATTCCAGCCGAACGCTGACAGGATTCCACCCGAACACCCGAACGCTGACAGGATTCCAGCCGAACGCTGACAGGATTCCAGCCGAACGCTGACAGGATTCCAGCCGAACGCTGACAGGATTCCAGCCGAACGCTGACAGGATTCCACCTGAACGCTGACAGGATTCCAGCCGAACGCTGACAGGATTCCACCTGAACGCTGACAGGATTCCAGCCGAACGCTGACAGGATTCCACCTGAACGCTGACAGGATTCCAGCCGAACGCTGACAGGATTCCAGCCGAACACCCGAACGCTGACAGGATTCCAGCCGAACGCTGACAGGATTCCACCCGAACGCTGACAAGATTCCAGCCGAACGCTGACAGGATTCCAGCCGAACGCTGACAGGATTCCAGCCGAACGCTGACAGGATTCCACCTGAACGCTGACAAGATTCCAGCCGAACGCTGACAGGATTCCAGCCGAACGCTGACAGGATTCCAGCCGAACGCTGACAGGATTCCACCTGAACGCTGACAAGATTCCAGCCGAACGCTGACAGGATTCCACCCGAACACCCGAACGCTGACAGGATTCCAACCGAACGCTGACAGGATTCCACCCGAACACCCGAACGCTGACAGGATTCCAGCCGAATGCTGACAGGATTCCACCTGAACGCTGACAAGATTCCAGCCGAACGCTGACAGGATTCCACCCGAACACCCGAACGCTGACAGGATTCCAACCGAACGCTGACAGGATTCCACCTGAACGCTGACAGGATTCCACCTGAACGCTGACAGGATTCCACCTGAACGCTGACAGGATTCCACCCAGCGATCCCGCCTCCGAGGGAGGACTTTCACTCGTGCTCCTGGCTTTGGCACGGAGAGGGTCAGTGTTTAATAATGAACCGGTCGAGCCCTGTTGTAACGGATACATGCACCTGCTTTGTGCATCAGTCAATTACCTAATTAGAACTCTCCCTCAGGGGAAAGCTAATACTTGCTCGTAGACGCGGCTCCATGTGAACGGATGAAGCCGCTGGATCCTCAGACAAACGGCTACCTGTGTCACCAACACGGCCGAGATGCCGCGCCGCCCGCCTGGATCAGGGGCCGGACGCTCATGGGAAACTCGGCCAAGGGTTATGACAGGGAATCGCTTTGGGAAAACGGATGATGACGGAGGAAGGCCCGTGTCCTGAAAGCCTCTTACCTGGAAGACAGATGCTCATGTTCGGGTTAATTGGAGTTGCCCGCACAAAGGTGCGTCTTAAGTTTCCCAACTCAGGTCAGACTTTCTTCACAGAACGTACCTGGGCTCGGGTTTCAGCGGATCTGCTCGGAGGTTCCCAGGCAAGGACACTTAAAGCAATCATAGAGAGCTCAGCTGTGATTAAGCCGCTCTCTCTCGGGACGGAAGAAGGAGCGGGGCTGGGATGATCTCTCCTTGAAAGTCTCCATCTCCATCCCTCTCAGTCCCGCCCGCCTCGTTCCGCGTCACTGAAAAATCAATCGCAGCTTATCGATAATGACCTGCCGTAAATCAGAGGCAAAGACAGATGAAAAATACAAAGTGAACAAGAAATTGAATAGCAGGTCAAGGTTTGCATGTTCCTAAAAATCAATTTTCACACATTAGAGCTATTAGGTTATTGAGATGTAGATGACAGATCTCCAGCTCAGCTGGGGCTGGCGAGAAGGCCTGGAGCGGGAGACTGGAGCGGGAGACGACTGGAGCGGGAGACTGGAGCGGGACGGAGACGACCCAAAGAGCTGAGAGTGCTCTCCCAGAGCTGGAGCTGCTAATAAACCTAATGCAGTAATCTGAAGGAGAGCTATTAATGAGACTGCTCTCCGACTGACATCTCAGACACCCTAATGTTGGAGAAGCGTCTCCCCGACTGTGGCTTAATCCATCACAGCCCGCGCTAACCCGATTACGGCCTGACACTTTACTCTTTCTGTGCACTCTGGTGCCGGCCCAGGAAAACAGAGCGCAGTGGAGCGTGCGATCGAGACGGCTCGGCTTTACAGCGGAAACAGAGGTTCTCCCGCCTGTTCAGTCCATTTCACATGAGAAACGAGGTCAAAGAGTGTATTATACATCGGGCAATCAGTGCGATCTGGAGCTTCAGGCCGCTGCGGCGAAACACAGCTCACACACACTCGCTCTAAGAGCGTTCTGCTAATGTTATGTCCTCGTAAAACGTCCAGTTTTTAGTGTTTGCATGTCGTGAAAAAAACTGTTTTGGGTTTCAATGAAGTGATTATACTGTTTTTTAGTTCCTTGGTTTTAGTTTATGGAACTAAATTACATTTATGCACTAGTTATAATCCATTTATTCACTTTTTGAGCATGACATTTTCAAGACTGTTTTTGGACACTTTAAAAACTGTGCGTGGCATATTATTGCTGAAGTTAAATAAAGTTTTAAAAAGTGGATTCTTTTTTAATAAAACTGTCCATTTATTGTTATAAAAAATGCACAAAAATACAATTACATTTTTTTATTGAAAATACATATTTTCCAAAACCTATTTTACTCTAAAATCAAAGCCATAATTCAAAACGCGATATGTTATAAAGTTGATGTAACGTGAGGTTTGGGGGGGGGGGGGGATGTAAGTCAGCTAGTAGTCGCTGTGCAAGTAAACCTCACTCCTCTGATCTCAAGTGACGCTCTAACGTCGCTAGTGGTTGCAGCCTTTAGCCTCATTAGCCGCGTTTCCATTACAGATTTGCGCAAAACTTTTGCAATATTTTCTAAAAGTCGTTAAAAAAATATTGTGAAATGACGGCGTTTCCATTAACTAATGTTATGCGACTAAAACCATTTTTTTCCTCTCGTGATAAATCATTCCAAAAATCATGCTAGGCATGTTGTTAGGTTTATGTGTATCCCAGCTACCGCACGCCATTATTAATCATGAGACGTGTGTGTGTGTGTGTGTGTGTGTGTGTGTGTGTGTGTGTGTGTGTGTGTGTGTGTGTGTGTGTGTGTGTGTGTGTGTGTGTGTGTGTGTGTGTGTGTGTGTGTGTGTGTTATCCAATCACTGATGGCAAGGAAAGCACCTTATACTTGAGCAGCACACATGAGGTGTTATGATAAATTGTGGCATTTTTTATTCTATTGTTTTTTATGAGTTTAATAAAGAACTCGTCTTCTGTCCAAACACACCATCATCTATAAAGAATGATCGACTTTTACACACGCAGGTTATTGTGACGCATTGCCACAGAGACGAGCGAGATGTTTGAATTTGATGGTGTAACTCAAAGGTTTTTTTTACCACTTCGTTATTTTGGCTTGGAATTTCGTTTGTTGTAAATATAAACTGAATTTAGAAATGCTTTTGAAATGAAAAACTTTGCGTTTAATAAACAAAATATATTTTTGAAATGAAGACAGCGTTTGGAGTGGAGTGCAAAATAATCCGTTCCCTGAGTCCACGGCCTTTGCTGTTATTGAGTGAACACGAATAAAAGTCGACAGTTTACTGTTTATAATTATGTCTTACACTGATCTCTGTATGGCTACTGATGGAGTATTGTGAGTTGTTTCCGCTGGAATAAGGAAAAAATCCATCAGAAGGCGACGACGACTTCGTCAGACAGAGGGTTAAAGAAAACGTAGCCTATTTAGTTTCATATAGTTAGGCTATGTCTAAATATTATAATCTTTTAATCTCATATGTTGATTATGAAAAGTGAGCAGCATGAGTAAGGCACATAATCAGATGCGCATATGTCTGGGGACATGGATTGAGCATTTAATTGAATTGTGTTTTCTAGAAAGTCTTTCTTTAAAATTAATTTTGTTTTGTATAAACTGTATTTTAATTTTGATTAATGTTTAATCAACTATTTGGCTGTATATTTAATAAATAAGAAGCAAACCAAGATGGTGGGGAATGGATTGAGGTGCTGGCCTGTTTCCTCAGTCTTTGAGCTGAAACTATAGCGTCTTTCTGTTTTAATACATGTCTTGAATATATGTATTAATTACAGTCGGCCTGTAGATAGTTATGATATGTGTGGCTGCACCGGGTCCGTCATTATAAAGTTACGCCACTTTCCTTATTAGGGGAAAATATATGTCGTTTTAACGACATAAGGTCTCGTTATTAGACATACTTGAGTGGAAAAATAATATGTAGGCCCTGTGTGAGAGCAATGCATGACCGTACCAGCTGACCTGTAGATGCGAAAAAACTGTTTCCATTGCAGTTTTGCGAAAATTTCCTTTTTCGAATTGCCTGAAAAACCCCCTCATGCAAGCGTAAACACTTTTTTGCGATATTTGGGAGTTTTTGCGAAATTGACGCATTTCCATTGGGCGTATTTTCAATTCGCAATTTCAATTTGCGCAATTGAAGGGTAATGGAAACGTGGCTAGTGTTAGATCGTCCGACCCTCATGCCGGCAGACCCGGGTTCGAGTCCCGCTTGGAGTGGGCGGTTCCAACAAGAGGGGTTACATTGAGGGTGATATCTCAGAAAATTAGCTTTCAGTGACAGTGTGTTTGGGAGATTCATCTTCCATTAATTTCCAATGTGTGTGTGTGTGTGTGTCTGTGTATGTGAATCCCAGTATACCAAAACACCCGGACAGGTGGACAGTAATTAATTGATAATATAAATAATTTAAGATGCGCTGGTCTGTTCTCCTCTAGTGTGGCATATATCGAGTGAAGCGCTTCAGGAACAAGAACAAATGTAGGGCGGGGCTTGAGTGTGTCTGTGGGGAATTGATTGGATGGTTGTGGTTTGCAATTGGCTGATCTCATGTGAGTGACAGGTGGCCCCGCCCTCGTCATCAGAGAAGAGATGATGTTATTCTAACTCAAGATTATTAACACAATAATGATGAGCACTCATAAATAATTTATAATGCAATATGCCTTAAAAAAGGTTGTCCATTTTGATTTCATGGTGACCATTGATCTTGTTGCACTAGTTATAATCTATTCATTCACTTTTTGAGCATGGACCTGAAAACCAATTTAAACGTCATAAATCTTAAAAGTTTGGTCTCTTTTTAAAAAAAAGACACGTGGCAGATTAATGCTGAAGTTAAACAAGTTTTAAAAAGTGAACAAAAAAAGTTATAAAATTTTACATTTATTGTTATGAAAAATGCACCAAAATACAATTTAAAATTTGTATATAAAATATATATTTTCCAAAATATGTTTTACTCTAAAATCAAAGCCATGAATCTAAAGGAGCTGTGCTCTAACGCTGAGGTTGATATCTCAGGAAATGAGCTTTCAGTGAGAGTGTGTTTGGCTGCAGTTCCAAACGCTTCCACTAGAGGAGATTCATCTCCAATGCGCTCATTTAGACTGTGAACAACACAAGTGTGACTATTTAACCTTTTCAAATCATGTTTATGATGCTCACACAGCAAGTGCCAAAACCTTCACCAAGATTTCGTACCATTCCAATGAAGTAAAAAAATACATAAATAAAAAAAAAGTATGATTTTCCGGTCTAAAATGACGAACAGCGTTTCACAAACATGTTTTCACGTTAATCGAACGTTCCATTCTTCAAACATTATAGAAATGTTACTTTTGAATGTTCTGAAACAATAGTAACATTTAAAGATTTCAGAAAAGCTCTGCTTTAAAGAGCTGCACCTGTCAGAGATGCTGTGATTATGGCATGGAAACACACCAACGGAGCAAATCCCTGTGGCGAGCTCCAGCCGAACGGACTAGCACAAGAATCCCTGTCGTTGCATTTTTCATGAGCGAGAACAGGCCTTCTGCATGCAGTATTCATGACGGCCCTGGCGTCACCGAACAAAGCTTGACATATCACTGGATACGCCACAATGACACAACTCGCTGTCGTGCGGTAAAGCTGGGCGATGACCTGCTAACCCAGCACTCTTACGACAGAGACACGAGACGGACACATCTCTCAATCAGATGCTGTCTCTCTGCAAATCAACTTTAATGCACTCATTCCACAGACTTCAGATCATAACCAAGATGGTAAGAGCTTGAGTGAGTTAATGAGGATAATAGTTTACTCTAATGGTGTATCAACAGACCCAGAGAACAGGGAACGTTCTGGAAAGGTTCTTTCTCATGTCTGACGATCATACGGTGATCATGTAATATCAAACACACAAAGCTTTTGAGATTAGAATGTGTATCTGATCACGACCCCTGAGGAAAATTGCTCGAGGCAGAAAATGTTAATCCGTTTAAACGGCCAAATCCAGCCAAAGTCATTGTCCTGCCAAAGAGTGGATGTTCGGCTGAAACAGGTGCGTGTGTGTGTGTGTGTGTGTTCGGATTTACTCCAGATTACTCATGCACCGGTGTACCGTGTCTTCCTAAAGGGATTCGGGATGTTCAGCGAGTGACTCTGGTCAGGGCAGATCTGTTGACATGACCTTCTGTGCGTCTCTGAGGGTCCGTGTCCCGTCAGCGCCGGGTATCACACACACACACACACACACACACACACACACACACACACACACACACTCACACACACACACAGAACAGATCCGACTCTGAGAATGGAAACACGCTGCGCTCTCAAGCGCTGTAAGTGCCAGGGAGTCGTCTTACAAGAAACACTTATTGCGTTTAGTATTGAGCATGATGTTATGAAAAATTCATAGTGGGATTGTGCTGTTTGCATTGTCCTGAGAGCGAGTGTGTGTGTGTCAGAAAGTGAGAAATCTGGAGCAGATAAGGCCGGAGACAGTTCAGTAAACACACATGACTGTATATCACGGCCGGTTTGTCCCGTGCTGGACTCGATGAATCAATGCTGGCTTCCAGGCAGCCGTATTGGGAATCGTTACGGAGCAGAACTCGTGCCGATTCGCTCCTGCTCCTTAAGCGTATTGACTGTGCTATTGGCAAAGCAATAGTATTAAAATACAGCCAAAAGTGCAGCAACAATACAGCAGAAAGCCAAGCGCGCTGACCGCAACAACATGCCATAATATTTATGTCCATTGGAAGCCGGCGGATTCTCGTGGAGCTCCAGCTCTCCTTCTGCGGTACAGCTCCAATGCAGATCTCATTCTCTTGCTCTGAAGCTTTAATACACGTGCAAACAGGCCTTCTCCTGCTGTGTCTTAATATATTATATTGCACGTATATGAAAGACATCTTGGACATTTATCACTGGAATTTAGTATAAACCAGTTATTGGGTAAAAAAGGTGTGGGCAAATAAATGTGTATGCTTTGAATGACACACTTTAGCTTTAGATGTTTTCTTAAGATCTGTCTCTTGAGAACTCAAGCGTGGGGCCGTGATCGCTGGACACCTGTGCAATAAGTCCAAATATTATACTAAATATTCCACACTTAACTATTAGTGAGATTATAACAAAGTGGAAGCGATTGGGAACAACAGCAACTCAGCCACAGAGCGGGGTCAGCGCATGCTGAGGGTCACAGAGCGGGGTCAGCGCATGCTGAGGGTCACAGAAGTGGGCAACTTTCTGCAGAGTCAAGAGCTCCAGACCTCCAAACTGTGTCCTTCAGATGAGCTCAAGAACAGTGTGTAGAGCTTCATGGAATGGGTTTCCATGGCCGAGCAGCTCATCCAAGCCTTACAGCACCAAGTGCAATGCAAAGCGTGGGATGCAGTGGGGTAAAGCGTGCCGCCACTGGACTCTAGAGCAGTGGAGACGTGTTCTCTGAGTGACCAATCACGCTTCTCTGTCTGACAATCCCATGGACGAGTCTGGGCTTGGCGGTTGCCAGGAGAACGGGACTTGCCTGACTGCATTGTGCCAAGTGTAAAGTTTGGTGGAGGGGGGATTATGGGGTGGGGTTGTTTTTCAGGGGTTAGTTCCAGCGAAAGGAACTCTTAATGCTTCACCAAGACATTTTGGACAATTTTATGCTCCCAACTTTGTGGGAACAGTTTGGGGACGGTCACAACACTTTTGGCAATATAGTGTATTTTTGCTAGCTGGGATTTTGTACCTTGTTCTCAATTTAACCAACTTAAATTTATATAAAATCTCCATACAATGTATTGCAAATAAAAGTGTGAACCACGTTGCATTTCTGCTGGATCATAACACCTATTATGATGGTTTTTAGCATATAAAGTTTAACAATATAAGTGGACCTATAGGTGAAAACTGAAAATATAACTGTTGGAAGAGTGTGTTCATGAGTGTTTCTGCAGAGCCACCGCTTCAGGAATCCGTCCAAATGTGCTGGTGCCTTTAAATAATTAACTCTGCTTAATTTCTGCTGCCCTATTTGTTTACCTCAGGTACATTGAATATTGAAGATGCAGCCGGACGCTCACGCTGATGTTAGAGATGAGTGCTGTGAGGAAGAGCTTCGCTCTCCAGAGAGACACACTTCAGCCTCACAGCTCTTCTCTGAGACGCCCGTTTGCTCGACAAACCTCTCCAATGCCACGCCACAGCTCATGGAACACTCTGGAGAACACAGGAGTAACAGGATGGCTTGTGAAACACGATGGAAGGAAGATCGTGCAGTTAATACACTCAACATCTGCGGCTTTTACATGAGGATGAATATGACAACACAACTAATCTGAAATACTCATTCAAAAGACGCTTTTCATTGCTCCAAAGGTCTGATTTCAAACGGTCCAATCTGATTACAAGCACAGAGATCATGACACATAATCCACTCACAACAGAAGATGATATTAGAGTGACCAGATTTCTGCCATGATCAGCGGTGGAATGACACCAGTAACACATTCACTGAGGAATTCATGCAAGCAAGCTTCACATTTCTGAATCTGCATTTTGCTTCCATATTATTATGCATTTACATAAACACATATGTAGGATGGGAGTTGATTTTATCATGGGGAATTATTTGATGTCTCAGTTAGTATGAACGGGAAGTTCAATTCAATTCAATTCAAATTTATTTGTATAGCGCTTTTCACAATACACATTGTTTCAAAGCAGCTTCACAGAAAGTGCATTTCATAAATGTACAGTAAAAATGTTAGAAAGACAATGTTAAAGAAAAAGTCTGTTCTCCTCTATCGTGCCGTATATCTAGTGAATCACAAACAAGAATAAATGTAGGGCGGAGCTTGAGTGTGTCTGTGGGGAATTGATTGAATGGTTGTGGTTTGCTATTGGCTGATCTCATGTGAGTGACAGGTGGCCCCGCCCTTGTCATCAGAGAAGAGATGATGTTATTCTGACTCAAGGTTATTAACACAATAATGATGTGCACTCATAAATCACTCAGAATAAACACACAAAAAATAGATGGTGTGTGAATGCATAGAGAATCCTCTCCAAAAATCCCCTTGAACAGCCTTGTTTGATTCCACAGCACACGCCGCAGCTCTTCAAGCGTGGCTTGTATCAGTCAAACTCGATCCGGTCTGTCTGCTGACGGCCTGGGCTCTGGAGCGACACACAGCTGGCAGCCCCATGTGCTAAAAGACTCGGGCAGCGGCCCTGTCAATGCCTCAGCACCAGCTCGCATGTCTTCTGTCAATCTCCCTCGACGTGTCTCTGTGTCCACGGAGGGCTGAGGACGTGACATAAGCTCAGGCGACAGATGTGTGGCTGTCACATCACCTCACACAGCCGCGCCTGTAATTAAAGAGCGTTCAGAAAGTTTAACACAAGCCAGCATGTGTGAAAACGCTCCGTCCTGACGGCCTCTCAACTGCGGATCTCCGGACACTGGGATAAAGGTGGAGAAGAAGAGCATGCACCTGGAGACGAGCAGATCCGCAGGAGTTATACAACACCAGCACCAGTACCAGCACCAACACCAGTACCAGCACCAACACCAGCACCAATACTAGCACAAGCACCAACACCAACACCAGCACCAACACCAGCAACACCAATACTAGCACAAGCACCAGCACCAACACCAACACCAGCAACACCAATACTAGCACCAGCACCAGCACCAATACTAGCACAAGCACCAACACCAACACCAATACTAGCACAAGCACCAACACCAACACCAGCAACACCAATACTAGCACAAGCACCAACACCAGCAACACCAATACTAGCACCAGCACCAACACCAATACTAGCACAAGCACCAACACCAACACCAATACTAGCACAAGCACCAACACCAACACCAGCAACACCAATACTAGCACAAGCACCAACACCAGCAACACCAATACTAGCACCAGCACCAACACCAATACTAGCACCAGCACCAACACCAATACTAGCACAAGCACCAACACCAACACCAATACTAGCACAAGCACCAACACCAACACCAGCAACACCAATACTAGCACCAGCACCAACACCAATACTAGCACAAGCACCAACACCAACACCAGTAACAACACCAATACTAGCACAAGCACCAACACCAACCCCAACACCAGCAACACCAATACTAGCACCAGTACCAACACCAATACTAGCACAAGCACCAACACCAACACCAACACCAGCATCAACACCAGCAACACCAATACTAGCACCAGCACCAACACCAATACTAGCACAAGCACCAACACCAACACCAGTAACAACACCAATACTAGCACCAACACCAATACTAGCACAAGCACCAACACTAGCACCAACACCAATACTAGCACAAGCACCAACACCAACACCAGTAACAACACAAATGCTAGCACCAACACCAATACTAGCACAAGCACCAACACCAATACTAGCACCAGCACCAACACCAATACTAGCACCAGCACCAACACCAATACCAGCACAAGTACCAGCACCAACAACAATACTAGCACAAGCACCAACACCAATACTACCACAAGCACCAACACCAACACCAGCATCAACACCAGCAACACCAATACTAGCACAAGCACCAACACCAATACTAGCACAAGCACCAACACCAGCATCAACACCAGCAACACCAATACTAGCACCAGCACCAACACCAATACTAGCACAAGCACCAACACCAACACCAGTAACAACACCAATACTAGCACCAACACCAATACTAGCACAAGCACCAACACCAGCACCAACACCAATACTAGCACAAGCACCAACACCAACACCAGTAACAACACAAATACTAGCACCAACACCAATACTAGCACAAGCACCAACACCAATACTAGCACCAGCACCAACACCAATACTAGCACCAGCACCAACACCAATACTAGCACAAGCACCAGCACCAACAACAATACCAATACTAGCACAAGCACCAACACCAGCACCAACACCAATACTAGCACAAGCACCAACACCAGCACCAACACCAATACTAGCACAAGCACCAACACCAGCACAAACACCAGTACCAACACCAGCACCAACACCAATACTAGCACCAACACCAATACTAGCACAAGCACCAACACCAGCACCAACACCAACACCAACACCAGAACCAGCACCAACACCAGTAACAACACCAGCACCAGCACCAGTGCCAACACCAACACCAGCACCAACACCAGAACCAGCACCAACACCAGTAACAACACCAACACCAGTGCCAGCACCAGCACCAGCGCCAACACCAGCACCAACACCAGTAACAACACCAGCACCAACAACAACACCAGCGCCAACAACAACATTAACACCAGCGCCAACACCAACATTAACACCAGCACCAACACCAATACCAGCACCACCACCACCAGTACCAACACCAGCAGCAGTAACAACACCAGAGCCAACAGCAACAACACCAACATTAACACCAGCCCCAACATCAACACCGGCGCCAACACCAACATTAACACCAGCACCAACACCAACATTAACACAAGCACCAACACCAACACCAACATTAACACCAGTACCAACACCAATACCAGCACCACCACCAGTACCAACACCAGCAGCAGTAACAACACCAGAGCCAACAGCAACAACACCAACATTAACACCAGCCCCAACATCAACACCGGCGCCAACACCAACATTAACACCAGCACCAACACCAACATTAACACCAGCACCAACACCAACATTAACACCAGCACCAACACCAACATTAACACCAACACCAACACCAACATTAACACCAGCACCAACACCAACATTAACACAAGCACCAACACCAACATTAACACCGGCGCCAACATCAACACCGGCGCCAACACCAACATTAACACCAGCACCAACACCAACATTAACACCAGCACCAACACCAACATTAACACCAGCACCAACACCAACACTAACATTAACACCAGCACCAACACCAACATTAACACCAGTATCAACACCAACATTAACACCAGCACCAACACCAACACTAACATTAACACCAGCAACAACATCAACACCAACATTAACACCAGCACCAACACCAACATTAACACCAGCAACAACATCAACACCGGCGCCAACACCAACATTAACACCAGCACCAACACCAACACTAACATTAACACCAGCAACAACATCAACACCGGCACCAACACCAACATTAACACCAGCAACAACATCAACATCAACACCGGCACCAACACCAACATTAACACCAGCAACAACATCAACACCGGCGCCAACACCAACATTAACACCAGCACCAACACCAACATTAACACCAGTATCAACACCAACATTAACACCAGCACCAGCACCAACACCAACATTAACACCAGCACCAACATCAACACCGGCGCAAACACCAACATTAACACCAGCACCAACATTAACACCAGCACCAACACCAACATTAACACCAGCACCAACACTAACATTAACACCAGCAACAACATCAACACCAGCACCAGCGCCAACACCAACATTAACACCAGCACCAACATCAACACCAGCACCAACACCAGAACCACCAGCACCAACAGCACCAACACCAGCACCCACAGCACCAACTCCAGCAACACCAGCACCAACATTAACACCAGCGCCAACAGCGCCAACAGCACCAACACCAGCGCCAACACCAACATTAACACCAGCACCAACACCAGCACCAGCGCCAACACCAGCACCAACACCAGCAGCAGTAACAACACCAGTGCCATTACCAACATTAACACCAGCACCAACATTTACACCAGCACCACCAACACCAACACCAGCGCCCACAACACCAACACCAGCAACACCAACACCAGCACCAACACCAACATTAACACCAGCGCCAACAGCACCAACACCAGTGCCAACACCAACATTAACACCAGCACCAACACCAGCACCAACACCAGCGCCAACACCAACATTTACACCAGCACCAGCACCAGTACCAACACCAACACCAGTAACAACACCAGTGCCAACAGCACCAACAGCAACATTAACACCAGCACCAACATCAACACCAGCACCAACACCACCAACACCAGCACCAACACCAGCGCCAAGACCATCATCAACACCAGCGCCAACAGCACCAACACCAGAACCAACACCAGCACCAACAGCACCAACACCAGCGCCAACACCACCATTTACACCAGCACCCCCACCAGTACCAACACCAGCACCAGTAACAACAACAGCGTCAACAGCACCAACAGCAAAGTTAACACCAGCACCAACACCAACATTAACACAAGCACCAACAGCAACATTAACACCAGCACCAGCACCAACAACACCAACATTAACACCAGCATCAACACCAACATTAACACCAGCCCCAACACCAACATTAACACCAGCATCAACACCAACATTAACACCAGCCCCAACACCAACATTAACACCAGCACCAACACCAACATTAACACCAGCCCCAACACCAACATTAACACCAGCACCAACACCAACATTAACACCAGCACCAACACCAACATTAACACCAGCACCAACACCAACATTAACACCAGCACCAACACCAACATTAACACCAGCACCAACACCAACATTAACACTAGCCCCAACACCAACATTAACACCAGCACCAGCACCAACACCAAAATTAATACCAGCCCCAACACCAACACCAGCACCAACACCAACATTAACACCAGCACCAACATTAACACCAGCACCAACACCAACATTAACACCAGCCCCAACACCAACATTAACACCAGCACCAGCACCAACACCAACATTAATACCAGCCCCAACACCAACATTAACACCAGCCCCAACACCAACATTAACACCAGCACCAACACCAACATTAACACCAGCACCAACACCAACATTAACACCAGCACCAACACCAACATTAACACCAGCCCCAACACCAACATTAACACCAGCACCAACACCAGCACCAACACCAACATTAACACCAGCACCAACACCAACATTAACACCAGCCCCAACACCAACATTAACACCAGCACCAGCACCAACACCAACATTAATACCAGCCCCAACACCAACATTAACACCAGCCCCAACACCAACATTAACACCAGCCCCAACACCAACATTAACACCAGCACCAACACCAACACCAACATTAACACCAGCACCAGCACCAACACCAACATTAACACCAGCCCCAACACCAACATTAACACCAGCACCAACACCAACACCAACATTAACACCAACACCAACATTAACACCAGCACCAACACCAACATTAACACCAGCACCAACACCAACATTAACACCAGCCCCAACACCAACATTAACACCAGCACCAACATCAACATTAACACCAGCACCAAAACCAACATCAACACCAGAGTATAATAATGTTTATGGAACAATCTTATAATATTAATATTTGATATACGTTATTGTAATGTTAAGAGAAAATGTTCTTATAACGTTTTCAAAATGATAGAATCAAATGTTTCTCTAATGTTCACATAACAAAGAATCTATTTAATTGGATATTTTGAACTTTAAACTTGCATAACATAATGGAAAAAAAATATCAAAAAGTTCTTAGAACATGTTGGTTACACTTTATATTGATGTTAACCTGATGTACCTGTGCAACATGTCAACTAGCAGTCATTAGAGTATTAGTAACTGTCTACTTAATATCTGCTAACACTTTATTTTGATGCTTCTCAACACATTCTACTGACTGTAAGTAACTTTGCAACTCCATGTCAACTAACTCTCATTAGAGTATTAGTAGACTGTTAGGTAAGGGTTAGTAGTTGACATGTATCAAAGTAACTTGTAGTAAGTAGAATGTCTAAAGTGGCCCACAGAGATAAACTGTTACCCATATTTTTGTTCTCTGGGATACAGGCGTGCAGTTCCACAAACTCAAACGCTGCATCCATTTGTGTCCAGAAGCAGATGAAGAGAAAGCATGTGTGCACTCCTGGCTCTTCTGAGCGTGTTCTGGAGCGCGGGTCTCTGGAGTGGCCGTCCCGCCCGTCGGGCTGATGCGCTCTGAGTGGATGTCGTGTCTGTCGGGATCTGCTCGTACATGTTCTCCTCTGAGACCCGCAAAGAGCCCCTTTGCCACGACTCCATCGCCTAATCGCTGTTCCGTGCCTCGCCTCGCACTCTGCTGTCACCCTCGCCATCTTTTATTCATCGCCAGCAGCGCTGCATTCGGATTTACCTCGCTTTTGTGAAGAAATCAAGGCCAGAAACTGACCTGAGAAAACAAGTTCACACAATCTGTCAGAGGACAAAAAACACGCTGTGAGAACGCTTAGCTAACGTTCCCAAGTTAAGAAAACTAATGTTCAAAACATCCAGTGTTTAAAATGTCTTTCTTGGTCATGTGAGCGTTAAAGGACCGTTACATTGTATCATTCTTCAAACGTTAAGGGAACGTTACATTGTATCATTCTTCAAACGTTAAGGGAACGTTACATTGTGTCATTCTTCAAACGTTAAGGGAACGTTACATTGTATCATTCTTCAAACGTTAAGGTAACGTTACATTGTATCATTCTTCAAACGTTAAGGGAACGTTACATTGTGTCATTCTTCAAACGTTAAGGGAACGTTACATTGTATCATTCTTCAAACGTTAAGGTAACGTTACATTGTGTCATTCTTCAAACGTTAAGGGAACGTTACATTGTGTCATTCTTCAAACGTTAAGGGAACGTTACATTGTATCATTCTTCAAACGTTAAGGTAACGTTACATTGTATCATTCTTCAAACGTTAAGGGAACGTTACATTGTATCATTCTTCAAACGTTAAGGTAACGTTACATTGTGTCATTCTTCAAACGTTAAGGGAAAGTTACATTGTGTCATTCTTCAAACGTTAAGGGAACGTTACATTGTGCCATTCTTCAAACGTTAAGGGAACGTTACATTGTGTCATTCTTCAAACGTTAAGGGAACGTTACATTGTATCATTCTTCAAACGTTAAGGTAACGTTACATTGTATCATTCTTCAAACGTTAAGGGAACGTTACATTGTGTCATTCTTCAAACGTTAAGGGAACGTTACATTGTATCATTCTTCAAACGTTAAGGTAACGTTACATTGTTAAGGTAACGTTACATTGTGTCATTCTTCAAACGTTAAGGGAACGTTACATTGTGTCATTCTTCAAACGTTAAGGGAACGTTACATTGTGCCATTCTTCAAACGTTAAGGGAACGTTACATTGTGCCATTCTTCAAACGTTAACGGAACGTTACATTGTGTCATTCTTCAAACGTTAAGGGAACGTTACATTGTGTCATTCTTCAAACGTTAAGGGAACGTTACATTGTGTCATTCTTCAAACGTTATGGGAACGTTACATTGTGTCATTCTTCAAACGTTATGGGAACGTTACATTGTGTCATTCTTCAAACGTTAAGGGAACGTTACATTGTGTCATTCTTCAAACGTTAAGGGAACGTTACATTGTGTCATTCTTCAAACGTTATGGGAACGTTACATTGTGTCATTCTTCAAACGTTAAGGGAACGTTACATTGTCATTCTTCAAACGTTATGGGAACGTTACATTGTGTCATTCTTCAAACGTTAAGGGAACGTTACATTGTATCATTCTTCAAACGTTAAGGGAACGTTACATTGTGTCATTCTTCAAACGTTAAGGGAACGTTACATTGTATCATTCTTCAAACGTTAAGGGAACGTTACATTGTGTCATTCTTCAAACGTTATGGGAACGTTACATTGTGTCATTCTTCAAACGTTAAGGGAACGTTACATTGTGTCATTCTTCAAACGTTATGGGAACGTTACATTGTGTCATTCTTCAAACGTTAAGGGAACGTTACATTGTGTCATTCTTCAAACGTTATGGGAACGTTACATTGTGTCATTCTTCAAACGTTAAGGGAACGTTACATTGTGTCATTCTTCAAACGTTAAGGGAACGTTACATTGTGTCATTCTTCAAACGTTAAGGGAACGTTACATTGTGTCATTCTTCAAGCGTTAAGGGAACGTTACATTGTGTCATTCTTCAAACGTTATGGGAACGTTACATTGTGTCATTCTTCAAACGTTAAGGGAACGTTACATTGTGTCATTCTTCAAACGTTATGGGAACGTTACATTGTGTCATTCTTCAAACGTTAAGGGAACGTTACATTGTATCATTCTTCAAACGTTAAGGGAACGTTACATTGTGTCATTCTTCAAACGTTAAGGGAACGTTACATTGTATCATTCTTCAAACGTTAAGGGAACGTTACATTGTGTCATTCTTCAAACGTTATGGGAACGTTACATTGTGTCATTCTTCAAACGTTAAGGGAATGTTACATTGTGTCATTCTTCAAACGTTATGGGAACGTTACATTGTGTCATTCTTCAAACGTTAAGGGAACGTTACATTGTGTCATTCTTCAAACGTTATGGGAACGTTACATTGTGTCATTCTTCAAACGTTAAGGGAACGTTACATTGTGTCATTCTTCAAACGTTATGGGAACGTTACATTGTGTCATTCTTCAAACGTTAAGGGAACGTTACATTGTGTAATTCTTCAAACGTTAAGGGAACGTTACATTGTGTCATTCTTCAAACGTTATGGGAACGTTACATTGTGTCATTCTTCAAACGTTATGGGAACGTTACATTGTGTCATTCTTCAAACGTTATGGGAACGTTACATTATATCATTCTTCAAACGTTAAGGGAACGTTACATTGTATCATTCTTCAAACGTTATGGGAACGTTACATTGTGTCATTCTTCAAACGTTATGGGAACGTTACATTGTGTCATTCTTCAAACGTTAAGGGAACGTTACATTGTGTCATTCTTCAAACGTTATGGGAACGTTACATTGTGTCATTCTTCAAACGTTAAGGGAACGTTACATTGTGTCATTCTTCAAACGTTAAGGGAACGTTACATTGTGTCATTCTTCAAACGTTATGGGAACGTTACATTGTGTCATTCTTCAAACGTTAAGGGAACGTTACATTGTGTCATTCTTCAAGCGTTAAGGGAACGTTACATTGTGTCATTCTTCAAACGTTATGGGAACGTTACATTGTGTCATTCTTCAAACGTTAAGGGAACGTTACATTGTGTCATTCTTCAAACGTTATGGGAACGTTACATTGTGTCATTCTTCAAACGTTAAGGGAACGTTACATTGTGTCATTCTTCAAACGTTATGGGAATGTTACATTGTGTCATTCTTCAAACGTTAAGGGAACGTTACATTGTATCATTCTTCAAACGTTAAGGGAACGTTACATTTTGTCATTCTTCAAACGTTAAGGGAACGTTACATTGTATCATTCTTCAAACGTTAAGGGAACGTTACATTGTGTCATTCTTCAAACGTTATGGGAACGTTACATTGTGTCATTCTTCAAACGTTAAGGGAACGTTACATTGTGTCATTCTTCAAACGTTAAGGGAACGTTACATTGTGTCATTCTTCAAACGTTATGGGAATGTTACATTGTGTCATTCTTCAAACGTTAAGGGAACGTTACATTGTGTCATTCTTCAAACGTTAAGGGAACGTTACATTGTGTCATTCTTCAAACGTTATGGGAACGTTACATTGTGTCATTCTTCAAACGTTAAGGGAACGTTACATTGTGTCATTCTTCAAACGTTAAGGGAACGTTACATTGTGTCATTCTTCAAACGTTATGGGAACGTTACATTGTGTCATTCTTCAAACGTTAAGGGAACGTTACATTGTGTCATTCTTCAAGCGTTAAGGGAACGTTACATTGTGTCATTCTTCAAACGTTATGGGAACGTTACATTGTGTCATTCTTCAAACGTTATGGGAACGTTACATTGTGTCATTCTTCAAACGTTAAGGGAGCGTTACATTGTATCATTCTTCAAACGTTAAGGGAACGTTACATTGTGTCATTCTTCAAACGTTAAGGGAACGTTACATTGTATCATTCTTCAAACGTTAAGGGAACGTTACATTGTGTCATTCTTCAAACGTTATGGGAACGTTACATTGTGTCATTCTTCAAACGTTAAGGGAACGTTACATTGTGTCATTCTTCAAACGTTATGGGAACGTTACATTGTGTCATTCTTCAAACGTTAAGGGAACGTTACATTGTGTCATTCTTCAAACGTTATGGGAACGTTACATTGTGTCATTTTTCAAACGTTAAGGGAACGTTACATTGTGTCATTCTTCAAACGTTATGGGAACGTTACATTGTGTCATTCTTCAAACGTTAAGGGAACGTTACATTGTGTCATTCTTCAAACGTTAAGGGAACGTTACATTGTGTCATTCTTCAAACGTTATGGGAACGTTACATTGTGTCATTCTTCAAACGTTATGGGAACGTTACATTATGTCATTCTTCAAACGTTAAGGGAACGTTACATTGTGTCATTCTTCAAACGTTATGGGAACGTTACATTGTGTCATTCTTCAAACGTTATGGGAACGTTACATTGTGTCATTCTTCAAACGTTAAGGGAACGTTACATTGTGTCATTCTTCAAACGTTAAGGGAACGTTACATTGTGTCATTCTTCAAACGTTAAGGGAACGTTACATTGTGTCATTCTTCAAACGTTAAGGGAATGTTACATTGTGTCATTCTTCAAACGTTAAGGGAACGTTACATTGTGTCATTCTTCAAACGTTAAGGGAACGTTACATTGTGTCATTCTTCAAACGTTAAGGGAACGTTACATTGTGTCATTCTGCAAACGTTAAGGGAACGTTACATTGTGTCATTCTGCAAACGTTATGGGAACGTTACATTGTGTCATTCTTCAAACGTTAAGGGAACGTTACATTGTATCATTCTTCAAACGTTAAGGGAACGTTACATTGTGTCATTCTGCAAACGTTATGGGAACGTTACATTGTGTCATTCTTCAAACGTTAAGGGAACGTTACATTGTGTCATTCTTCAAACGTTAAGGGAACGTTACATTGTGTCATTCTTCAAACGTTAAGGGAACGTTACATTGTGTCATTCTGCAAACGTTATGGGAACGTTACATTGTGTCATTCTTCAAACGTTAAGGGAACGTTACATTGTATCATTCTTCAAACGTTAAGGGAACGTTACATTGTGTCATTCTTCAAACGTTAAGGGAACGTTACATTGTATCATTCTTCAAACGTTAAGGGAACGTTACATTGTGTCATTCTTCAAACGTTATGGGAACGTTACATTGTGTCATTCTTCAAACGTTAAGGGAACGTTACATTGTGTCATTCTTCAAACGTTATGGGAACGTTACATTGTGTCATTCTTCAAACGTTAAGGGAACGTTACATTGTGTCATTCTTCAAACGTTATGGGAACGTTACATTGTGTCATTCTTCAAACGTTAAGGGAACGTTACATTGTGTCATTCTTCAAACGTTATGGGAACGTTACATTGTGTCATTCTTCAAACGTTAAGGGAACGTTACATTGTGTCATTCTTCAAACGTTAAGGGAACGTTACATTGTGTCATTCTTCAAACGTTATGGGAACGTTACATTGTGTCATTCTTCAAACGTTATGGGAACGTTACATTATATCATTCTTCAAACGTTAAGGGAACGTTACATTGTATCATTCTTCAAACGTTATGGGAACGTTACATTGTGTCATTCTTCAAACGTTATGGGAACGTTACATTGTGTCATTCTTCAAACGTTAAGGGAACGTTACATTGTGTCATTCTTCAAACGTTAAGGGAACATTACATTGTGTCATTCTTCAAACGTTAAGGGAACGTTACATTGTGTCATTCTTCAAACGTTAAGGGAACGTTACATTGTGTCATTCTTCAAACGTTAAGGGAACGTTACATTGTGTCATTCTTCAAACGTTATGGGAACGTTACATTGTGTCATTCTTCAAACGTTAAGGGAACGTTACATTGTGTCATTCTTCAAGCGTTAAGGGAACGTTACATTGTGTCATTCTTCAAACGTTATGGGAACGTTACATTGTGTCATTCTTCAAACGTTATGGGAACGTTACATTGTGTCATTCTTCAAACGTTAAGGGAACGTTACATTGTATCATTCTTCAAACGTTAAGGGAACGTTACATTGTGTCATTCTTCAAACGTTAAGGGAACGTTACATTGTATCATTCTTCAAACGTTAAGGGAACGTTACATTGTGTCATTCTTCAAACGTTATGGGAACGTTACATTGTGTCATTCTTCAAACGTTAAGGGAACGTTACATTGTGTCATTCTTCAAACGTTATGGGAACGTTACATTGTGTCATTCTTCAAACGTTAAGGGAACGTTACATTGTGTCATTCTTCAAACGTTATGGGAACGTTACATTGTGTCATTTTTCAAACGTTAAGGGAACGTTACATTGTGTCATTCTTCAAACGTTATGGGAACGTTACATTGTGTCATTCTTCAAACGTTAAGGGAACGTTACATTGTGTCATTCTTCAAACGTTAAGGGAACGTTACATTGTGTCATTCTTCAAACGTTATGGGAACGTTACATTGTGTCATTCTTCAAACGTTATGGGAACGTTACATTATGTCATTCTTCAAACGTTAAGGGAACGTTACATTGTGTCATTCTTCAAACGTTATGGGAACGTTACATTGTGTCATTCTTCAAACGTTATGGGAACGTTACATTGTGTCATTCTTCAAACGTTAAGGGAACGTTACATTGTGTCATTCTTCAAACGTTAAGGGAACGTTACATTGTGTCATTCTTCAAACGTTAAGGGAACGTTACATTGTGTCATTCTTCAAACGTTAAGGGAATGTTACATTGTGTCATTCTTCAAACGTTAAGGGAACGTTACATTGTGTCATTCTTCAAACGTTAAGGGAACGTTACATTGTGTCATTCTTCAAACGTTAAGGGAACGTTACATTGTGTCATTCTGCAAACGTTAAGGGAACGTTACATTGTGTCATTCTGCAAACGTTATGGGAACGTTACATTGTGTCATTCTTCAAACGTTAAGGGAACGTTACATTGTATCATTCTTCAAACGTTAAGGGAACGTTACATTGTGTCATTCTGCAAACGTTATGGGAACGTTACATTGTGTCATTCTTCAAACGTTAAGGGAACGTTACATTGTATCATTCTTCAAACGTTAAGGGAACGTTACATTGTGTCATTCTTCAAACGTTAAGGGAACGTTACATTGTATCATTCTTCAAACGTTAAGGGAACGTTACATTGTGTCATTCTTCAAACGTTATGGGAACGTTACATTGTGTCATTCTTCAAACGTTAAGGGAACGTTACATTGTGTCATTCTTCAAACGTTATGGGAACGTTACATTGTGTCATTCTTCAAACGTTAAGGGAACGTTACATTGTGTCATTCTTCAAACGTTAAGGGAACGTTACATTGTGTCATTCTTCAAACGTTATGGGAACGTTACATTGTGTCATTCTTCAAACGTTATGGGAACGTTACATTATATCATTCTTCAAACGTTAAGGGAACGTTACATTGTATCATTCTTCAAACGTTATGGGAACGTTACATTGTGTCATTCTTCAAACGTTATGGGAACGTTACATTGTGTCATTCTTCAAACGTTAAGGGAACGTTACATTGTGTCATTCTTCAAACGTTAAGGGAACATTACATTGTGTCATTCTTCAAACGTTAAGGGAACGTTACATTGTGTCATTCTTCAAACGTTAAGGGAACGTTACATTGTGTCATTCTTCAAACGTTAAGGGAACGTTACATTGTGTCATTCTTCAAACGTTAAGGGAACGTTACATTGTGTCATTCTTCAAACGTTATGGGAACGTTACATTGTGTCATTCTTCAAACGTTAAGGGAACGTTACATTGTGTCATTCTTCAAACGTTATGGGAACGTTACATTGTGTCATTCTTCAAACGTTAAGGGAACGTTACATTGTGTCATTCTTCAAACGTTAAGGGAACGTTACATTGTGTCATTCTTCAAACGTTATGGGAACGTTACATTGTGTCATTCTTCAAACGTTATGGGAACGTTACATTATATCATTCTTCAAACGTTAAGGGAACGTTACATTGTATCATTCTTCAAACGTTAAGGGAACGTTACATTGTGTCATTCTTCAAACGTTAAGGGAACATTACATTGTGTCATTCTTCAAACGTTAAGGGAACGTTACATTGTGTCATTCTTCAAACGTTAAGGGAACATTACATTGTGTCATTCTTCAAACGTTAAGGGAACGTTACATTGTGTCATTCTTCAAACGTTAAGGGAACGTTACATTGTGTCATTCTTCAAACGTTAAGGGAACGTTACATTGTGTCATTCTTCAAACGTTAAGGGAACGTTACATTGTGTCATTCTTCAAACGTTATGGGATGTAACTTTTGATTATTCTCAGAACGTTCTGAAACAACATTTAAAAAACATTAGATGAACATCCAACTAAAGGGTTTCAGAAAACTGAATGAAGTATAAATAATTCTGGCCAGTTGATCATACCGAGAATATCCAAATCAACTGCAGGCGCTCGATCCTTTTCCTATTTAGCTCCTAAACTCTGGAACTCTTCCTAGCATTGTTCGGGAAGCACACACACTCTGTCAGTTTAAATCTAGACTAAACACACATCTCTTTACTGTGGCATACACATAAAACACTTTTTCAGTTAATTGATTGTTAGGCTGCATTAACTTGGTCAGCCGGAACCGGGAACACTTCCCATAACACCTGATGTACTCGTGACATCATCAGGAGAACGGCATCTACGCTAATGCTAGTCTCTCTGTTTATCCCGAGGTTTACTGCAGTCAGCCGGATCCGGGCCGGATCCAGATCAGATGCTGGACCTGCGCCCAGAGAAGACCAACACATGACCCTGAAGTGTGTGAGAGAGCGTGATTAGCCTCCCCCTGAAACTGCCTCATCGACACGGCATCCTCAATAAACCCGTCACCAGTGTGATGACTCCGATTGTTCGAATATTACCATTAAATAATACTTAAATCGATATGTCATCCGCAATAAACCCGTCTCCAGCGTTTTGCCTCCGGTCCTTTGAATATTCCGATCTATTATGACCTCTGACCTGTAAAGCAGCCAGAATAATAATAATAATAATAATAATAATAATAATAATAATAATAATAATATGCTGTTTGTTAATTGGCCAGAGGAGAACTGCCCCCCCGACTGAGTCTGGTTTCTCCCAAGGTTTATTTTCCTCCATTCTGCTCCTGATGGGGTTTGGGTTTCCTTGCCACTGTTGCCTCTGGCTTGGCGTGCTCAGTTGGGGACACTAAATGTTCAACTAAACATCGAAATAAATCTAATTATTAAACTAATTTAACCATATAAACTAAATTACTGATCTAAAGCCCACACTGTCACCGTATGGAAATTGAAATGAACTGATGACATCAAATGGCTATACAGCTGAATAAAATTATGCTGCATTATTTTCCTGTTTAACACTGTAAAGCTGCTCTGAGACAATCTGCATTGTTA
>CM042242.1:71115477-71130477 GCA_023566225.1 Romanogobio albipinnatus | reverse complement strand
CACATTTTCAGTAAACATTAAGCCCCGCCTTCTTTGATCTGATTGGCCATCATTTTGAAATTGACGAACGTTAATTTTCAAAATGTCTGCCATCCTAACAACAAAACAAAGCGGTGCGTAATGGAGAGCAGCATTAAAAAATATCAAATATTGGGGAGGACGTGTGAGCAATCTTGAGTCAGAATAACTTCATCTCTTCTCTGATGACGAGGGCGGGGCCACCTGTCACTCACATGAGATCAGCCAATAGTGCATTAGTGCCCGCCCACTTTTTCAGCAGCACTGGTTCTGGAAATCAAAATCACTATTTTTCCATAAGCCATGAACTAATCAAATCATATCATTACAAACTTTGATTTCAAGCAAAAAGTATTTGAAAATCAGAGAAAAATACAAAAGGTGGAAAAAACTACAATCCCATGAAGCATTGTGAACAGCATAATAGAATTAAAAACAATGGTAAAATATTGATTAAATGTTTATTATTTATATAAAACAATATATGTTAAGTTTATTGCAAAATATGCATATATACAGTATATATTCAAATATTTCATTATTTTGGGAACGACTCATTACGTCATGCTTCATGGGAGTGGGGGGAGCTAGTTTTTGTGCTAGTTTAGTGCTTGTTTTGACTCTGATTGGTGACATTGGTGAACAGCATCATGGGTAATGTAGTTCTTCATGATAGTTGCAGGCTGACGGCTATTGATTAATAACCTCACTGCTCACAGTAGGGCTGACTCTAAAGGTTTATGAGTTATTGTTGTAAATCAGTGTCCCTATAGAGATAAGGAGTGGAGTTTTTACTTCCAGAACTGACTGTTGCGCTCTATACCGTGATAAAAGCTTCAGAAATGATCGTGAGATGAACATTTGATGCTGTCACATGCACACTGCAGCGTATATCATATATCATTTTAAGTTTATTGAAAAATATGCATATATATTCAAATATTTAAGTATTTTTTGAGAGCGTAGAGAGTTCTCCTCTGGCCAATTAACAAACAGCGTATGATTATTATTCTGACAACTTTACAGGTCAGAGGTCATAATAGATCGGAATATCAATATCAATCGGAGTCATCCCGCTGGAGACGGGTTTATTGAGGATGCCGTGTCGATGAGGCAGTTGCAGGGGGAGGCTAATCACGGTCTCTCAGACACTTCAGGGTCATGTGTTGGTCTTCTCTGGCCGCAGGTCCAGCATCTGATCTGGATCCGGCCCGGATCCGGCTGACTGCAGTAAACCTCGGGATAAACAGAGAGACTAGCATTAGCGTAGATGCCATTCTTCTGATGATGTCACGAGTACATCAGGTGTTATGGGAAGTGTTCCCGGTTCCGGCTGACCTAGTTAATGCAGCCTAACAATCATTTCACTGAATGATTGGTAATGTAGATTTTCACCATAGTGTTTTTGTTAAACACGGTTATTTTAAAACTAAGTTCAACAGAAGCAAATGCTATCGATTAACAACCGTATTTTAATAAACGAATGGAGTTGTTACTCCGACTGCTGCACTCGATGGCAAACCACAACCATCCAATCAATCAGATAAACATCACAATAGGGAAGAGACGAGCGTTTCACAACAATACCCGTGAACAGTGGTAAGATCACACAGCCTGAGGTTGGTTTGTTTTAAAATGAGCTGTCAAAGGTCTCACGTCACACACAGATCCAGTAGCACAGAAGTGTGGGATCCAACACACACACGGTCCGATCACACCGCTCCCTCGTATCAGCGGCGCGGGCGGACGCGAGTGTGGGCTGTGGCAGTGGCGCGGGCTGGTTCTGCGCTGGTCTCCTCACTGCAGGCGAGCCTCTAATAGACGCCCGCGTCCACTCTAATTAAAGCGAGCGCGCGGCCCGGGCATAACGAGCTGATGAATAATTAGAATTTGAGGAAAATTGTGCAGCCGGGGTGGCAAATCTGGAGGGACAAGTGCTGAAAACAAGGCGTGCAGCATTAAGACTACAGTCAGTCAAATCTGTGAACGGGGCCGCGGGCGCTAACACTCGGCCTGTGTGAAAAGAAAAAAACGCAGTACTGGTGGCGAGGCCGAGACCTCACGGCTCCCGAGGGAAGACGCTGCAGAAACACATCAGAACGCCAAACACGGCCGCTCATGCTAATCTCGCCAGCTTTACAGACAAAAGGAGGCTCGTCTGCCAACGGGCATCATGGGACGGATGGGCACAGCCAAAGTGTGACATGACTTTACAATGCAGACTAAGAGTATCGGCCGAGAGTGGCGGCAACTCTGGATCGACACACAAAACAAATATTATCCTAATATTGTAATCAACATGCAATACACTCTAAAAAATCCTCGGTTATTATCCTGGGTCAGACGTGACAACCCAGTGTTTGAGTAGTTTTTGTGTTACTCAGATCCTGGGTCAGACGTAACAACCCAGTGTTTGAGTAGTTTTTGTGTTACTCAGATCCTGGGTCAGACGTGACAACCCAGTGTTTGAGTAGATTTTGTGTTACTCAGATCCTGGGTCAGACGTGACAACCCAGTGTTTGAGTAGTTTTTGTGTTACTCAGATCCTGGGTCAGACGTAACAACCCAGTGTTTGAGTAGTTTTTGTGTTACTCAGATCCTGGGTCAGACATGACAACCCAGTGTTTGAGTAGTTTTTGTGTTACTCAGATCCTGGGTCAGACGTGACAACCCAGTGTTTGAGTAGATTTTGTGTTACTCAGATCCTGGGTCAGACGTGACAACCCAGTGTTTGAGTAGTTTTTGTGTAACTCAGATCCTGGGTCAGACGTAACAACCCAGTGTTTGAGTAGTTTTTGTGTTACTCAGATCCTGGGTCAGACGTAACAACCCAGTGTTTGAGTAGTTTTTGTGTAACTCAGATCCTGGGTCAGACGTAACAACCCAGTGTTTGAGTAGTTTTTGTGTTACTCAGATCCTGGGTCAGACGTGACAACCCAGTGTTTGAGTAGTTTTTGTGTAACTCAGATCCTGGGTCAGACGTAACAACCCAGTGTTTGAGTAGATTTGTGTTACTCAGATCCTGGGTCAGACGTAACAACCCAGTGTTTGAGTAGTTTTTGTGTAACTCAGATCCTGGGTCAGACGTAACAACCCAGTGTTTGAGTAGTTTTTGTGTTACTCAGATCCTGGGTCAGACGTGACAACCCAGTGTTTGAGTAGTTTTTGTGTTACTCAGATCCTGGGTCAGACATGACAACCCAGTGTTTGAGTAGTTTTTGTGTTACTCAGATCCTGGGTCAGACGTAACAACCCAGTGTTTGAGTATTTTTTGTGTTACTCAGATCCTGGGTCAGACGTGACAACCCAGTGTTTGAGTAGTTTTTGTGTTACTCAGATCCTGGGTCAGACGTAACAACCCAGTGTTTGAGTAGTTTTTGTGTTACTCAGATCCTGGGTCAGACGTAACAACCCAGTGTTTGAGTAGTTTTTGTGTTACTCAGATCCTGGGTCAGACGTGTCAACCCAGTGTTTGAGTAGTTTTTGTGTTACTCAGATCCTGGGTCAGACGTAACAACCCAGTGTTTAAGTAGTTTTTGTGTTACTCAGATCCTGGGTCAGACGTGACAACCCAGTGTTTGAGTAGTTTTTGTGTTACTCAGATCCTGGGTCAGACGTAACAACTCAGTGTTTGAGTAGTTTTTGTGTTACTCAGATCCTGGGTCAGACGTAACAACCCAGTGTTTGAGTAGTTTTTGTGTTACTCAGATCCTGGGTCAGACGTAACAACCCAGTGTTTGAGTAGTTTTTGTGTTACTCAGATCCTGGGTCAGATGTGACAACCCAGTGTTTGAGTAGTTGTTGTGTTACTCAGATCCTGGGTCAGATGTAACAACCCAGTGTTTGAGTAGTTTTTGTGTTACTCAGATCCTGGGTCAGACGTAACAACCCAGTGTTTGGGTAGTTTTTGTGTAACTCAGATCCTGGGTCAGACGTAACAACCCAGTGTTTGAGTAGTTTTTGTGTTACTCAGATCCTGGGTCAGACGTGTCAACCCAGTGTTTGAGTAGTTTTTGTGTTACTCAGATCCTGGGTCAGACGTAACAACCCAGTGTTTAAGTAGTTTTTGTGTTACTCAGATCCTGGGTCAGACGTGACAACCCAGTGTTTGAGTAGTTTTTGTGTTACTCAGATCCTGGGTCAGACGTAACAACTCAGTGTTTGAGTAGTTTTTGTGTTACTCAGATCCTGGGTCAGACGTAACAACCCAGTGTTTGAGTAGTTTTTGTGTTACTCAGATCCTGGGTCAGACGTAACAACCCAGTGTTTGAGTAGTTTTTGTGTTACTCAGATCCTGGGTCAGATGTGACAACCCAGTGTTTGAGTAGTTGTTGTGTTACTCAGATCCTGGGTCAGATGTAACAACCCAGTGTTTGAGTAGTTTTTGTGTTACTCAGATTACATTTACATTTATGCATTTGGCAGACGCTTTTATCCAAAGCGACTTACAGTGCCTTATTACAGGGACAATCCCCCTGGAGCAACATGGAGTAAAGTGCCTTGCTCAAGGACACACTGGTGGAGACCGCTGGGATCGAACCAGCAACCTTCTGCGTATCAGTTCGATGGTTTAACCCACTGGACCACCATCTCACAGATCCTGGGTCAGACGTGACAACCCAGTGTTTGAGTAGTTTTTGTGTTACGCAAATCCTGGGTCAGGCGTAACAACCCAGTGTTTGAGTAGTTTTTGTGTTACTCAGATCCTGGGTCAGACGTGACAACCCAGTGTTTGAGTAGTTTTTGTGTTACCCAAATCCTGGGTCAGGCGTAACAACCCAGTGTTTGAGTAGTTTTTGTGTTACCCAAATCCTGGGTCAGGCGTAACAACCCAGTGTTTGAGTAGTTTTTGTGTTACCCAAATCCTGGGTCAGACGTAACAACCCAGTGTTTGAGTAGTTTTTGTGTAACTCAGATCCTGGGTCAGACGTAACAACCCAGTGTTTGAGTAGTTTTTGTGTTACTCAGATCCTGGGTCAGACGTAACAACAAAGTGTTTGAGTAATTTTTGTGTTACTCAGATCCTGGGTCAGACGTAACAACAAAGTGTTTGAGTAATTTTTGTGTTACTCAGATCCTGGGTCAGACGTAACAACAAAGTGTTTGAGTAGTTTTTGTGTTACTCAGATCCTGGGACAGACGTGACAACCCAGTGTTTGAGTAGTTTTTGTGTTACTCAGATCCTGGGTCAGACGTGACAACCCAGTGTTTGAGTAGTTTTTGTGTTACTCAGATCCTGGGACAGACGTGACAACCCAGTGTTTGAGTAGTTTTTGTGTTACTCAGATCCTGGGACAGACGTGACAACCCAGTGTTTGAGTAGTTTTTGTGTTACTCAGATCCTGGGTCAGACGTAACAACCCAGTGTTTGAGTAGTTTTTGTGTTACTCAGATCCTGGGTCAGACGTAACAACCCAGTGTTTGAGTAGTTTTTGTGTTACTCAGATCCTGGGACAGACGTGACAACCCAGTGTTTGAGTAGTTTTTGTGTTACTCAGATCCTGGGTCAGGCGTAACAACCCAGTGTTTGAGTAGTTTTTGTGTTACTCAGATCCTGGGTCAGATGTAACAACCCAGTGTTTGAGTAGTTTTTGTGTTACTCAGATCCTGGGACAGACGTGAAAACCCAGTGTTTGAGTAGTTTTTGTGTTACTCAGATCCTGGGTCAGGCGTAACAACCCAGTGTTTGAGTAGTTTTTGTGTTACTCAGATCCTGGGTCAGACGTAACAACCCAGTGTTTGAGTATTTTTTGTGTTACTCAGATCCTGGGTCAGACGTGACAACCCAGTGTTTGAGTAGTTTTTGTGTTACTCAGATCCTGGGTCAGACGTAACAACCCAGTGTTTGAGTATTTTTTGTGTTACTCAGATCCTGGGTCAGATGTAACAACCCAGTGTTTGAGTAGTTTTTGTGTTACTCAGATCCTGGGTCAGACGTGTCAACCCAGTGTTTGAGTAGTTTTTGTGTTACTCAGATCCTGGGTCAGACGTAACAACCCAGTGTTTGAGTAGTTTTTGTGTTACTCAGATCCTGGGTCAGACGTGACAACCCAGTGTTTGAGTAGTTTTTGTGTTACTCAGATCCTGGGTCAGACGTAACAACTCAGTGTTTGAGTAGTTTTTGTGTTACTCAGATCCTGGGTCAGACGTAACAACCCAGTGTTTGAGTAGTTTTTGTGTTACTCAGATCCTGGGTCAGACGTAACAACCCAGTGTTTGAGTAGTTTTTGTGTTACTCAGATCCTGGGTCAGATGTGACAACCCAGTGTTTGAGTAGTTGTTGTGTTACTCAGATCCTGGGTCAGATGTAACAACCCAGTGTTTGAGTAGTTTTTGTGTTACTCAGATTACATTTACATTTATGCATTTGGCAGACGCTTTTATCCAAAGCGACTTACAGTGCCTTATTACAGGGACAATCCCCCTGGAGCAACATGGAGTAAAGTGCCTTGCTCAAGGACACACTGGTGGAGACCGCTGGGATCGAACCAGCAACCTTCTGCGTATCAGTTCGATGGTTTAACCCACTGGACCACCATCTCACAGATCCTGGGTCAGACGTGACAACCCAGTGTTTGAGTAGTTTTTGTGTTACGCAAATCCTGGGTCAGGCGTAACAACCCAGTGTTTGAGTAGTTTTTGTGTTACTCAGATCCTGGGTCAGACGTGACAACCCAGTGTTTGAGTAGTTTTTGTGTTACCCAAATCCTGGGTCAGACGTAACAACCCAGTGTTTGAGTAGTTTTTGTGTAACTCAGATCCTGGGTCAGACGTAACAACCCAGTGTTTGAGTAGTTTTTGTGTTACTCAGATCCTGGGTCAGACGTAACAACAAAGTGTTTGAGTAATTTTTGTGTTACTCAGATCCTGGGTCAGACGTAACAACAAAGTGTTTGAGTAATTTTTGTGTTACTCAGATCCTGGGTCAGACGTAACAACAAAGTGTTTGAGTCATTTTTGTGTTACTCAGATCCTGGGTCAGATGTAACAACCCAGTGTTTGAGTAGTTTTTGTGTTACTCAGATCCTGGGTCAGACGTAACAACCCAGTGTTTGAGTAGTTTTTGTGTTACTCAGATCCTGGGACAGACGTGACAACCCAGTGTTTGAGTAGTTTTTGTGTTACTCAGATCCTGGGTCAGACGTGACAACCCAGTGTTTGAGTAGTTTTTGTGTTACTCAGATCCTGGGACAGACGTGACAACCCAGTGTTTGAGTAGTTTTTGTGTTACTCAGATCCTGGGTCAGACGTAACAACCCAGTGTTTGAGTAGTTTTTGTGTTACTCAGATCCTGGGTCAGACGTAACAACCCAGTGTTTGAGTAGTTTTTGTGTTACTCAGATCCTGGGACAGACGTGACAACCCAGTGTTTGAGTAGTTTTTGTGTTACTCAGATCCTGGGTCAGACGTGACAACCCAGTGTTTGAGTAGTTTTTGTGTTACTCAGATCCTGGGTCAGACGTGACAACCCAGTGTTTGAGTAGTTTTTGTGTTACACAGATCCTGGGTCAGACATGACAACCCAGTGTTTGAGTAGTTTTTGTGTTACTCAGATCCTGGGTCAGACGTGACAACCCAGTGTTTGAGTAGTTTTTGTGTTACACAGATCCTGGGTCAGACATGACAACCCAGTGTTTGAGTAGTTTTTGTGTTACTCAGATCCTGGGTCAGACGTGACAACCCAGTGTTTGAGTAGTTTTTGTGTTACTCAGATCCTGAGTCAGACGTAACAACCCAGTGTTTGAGTAGTTTTTGTGTTACTCAGATCCTGGGTCAGACGTGACAACCCAGTGTTTGAGTAGTTTTTGTGTTACTCAGATCCTAGGTCAGACGTGACAACCCAGTGTTTGAGTAGTTTTTGTGTTACTCAGATCCTGGGTCAGACGTAACAACCCAGTGTTTGAGTAGTTTTTGTGTTACTCAGATCCTGGGTCAGACGTAACAACCCAGTGTTTGAGTAGTTTCTGTGTTACTCAGATCCTGAGTCAGACGTAACAACCCAGTGTTTGAGTAGTTTTTGTGTTACTCAGATCCTGGGTCAGACGTGACAACCCAGTGTTTGAGTAGTTTTTGTGTTACTCAGATCCTGGGTCAGACGTAACAACCCAGTGTTTGAGTAGTTTTTGTGTTACTCAGATCCTGGGTCAGACGTGACAACCCAGTGTTTGAGTAGTTTTTGTGTTACTCAAATCCTGGGTCAGATGTAACAACCCAGTGTTTGAGTAGTTTTTGTGTTACTCAGATCCTGGGTCAGACGTAACAACACAGACGATATAATGGAGACGGCCATTAGGAACAAAGACAAACAACGGTTTCGATGGCGCTCTTGCATCACTTTTAAAGACGCGTTTAGACGACACATGGAGAGATGTGAGATGTTTGCCACTCGCTCTGACAACGTGCCGCAGCTGGCAGAGAAAAGAGCAAAACACGGCAGTGTGTTAAATCACCCAGGGAACTGAACAACCTTGCTGACTTGGGAAGGCCAGCACTAATTAACGTCCACGCGCTCGTTCATTCGCCCCTGGTCTCGTCATCTTCCTGTTTGACTGGATGTGTCTCGTACACACGGCAAACCATGAATATTATCCCTCTACAGCACTGATGATGCTTCAGAGTTTAATAATGACCCCTGGTTTGGGGAAATGTCATCGCAACCAATTCAGTTTGAGTTTATTTGAACACTGGGTTAAAAACAAGCCAATTTGGGTCGTTTTTAACCCAAGGGCTGGGTAAATATAGGACAGAACACACGTTGGGTTAATTTTACTCAGCAAAACGGGTTGTTTATTTAACCCAGCAAATCTTTTTTTTTTTTTACAGTATAGCATATTTTATATAGATTGTTGCCAACATTTAAGCTCATTTAAAATTTTAGAAGTAAAAACTATGAAATATGCAATGACTCCACAACCTGTCCATAAATAATAAGTGTACAGTTCTGAGAGCATGTTTCACATCATAAGTATTTATATTCTGTTTTTTTTTATTAAAATAACATCATAACATTATATACAAGGCATCAGGCGTTTCCATCAAAAAATACACTGGGTTGTCACGTCTGACCCAGGATCTGAGTAACACAAAAACTACTCAAACACTGGGTTGTCACGTCTGACCCGGGATCTGAGTAACACAAAAACTACTCAAACACTGGGTTGTCACGTCTGACCCGGGATCTGAGTAACACAAAAACTACTCAAACACTGGGTTGTTACGTCTGACCCAGGATCTAAGTAACACAAAAACTACTCAAACACTGGGTTGTTACGTCTGACCCAGGATCTAAGTAACACAAAAACTACTCAAACACTGGGTTGTTACGTCTGACCCAGGATCTAAGTAACACAAAAACTACTCAAACACTAGGTTGTCACGTCTGACCCAGGATCTAAGTAACACAAAAACTACTCAAACACTGGGTTGTTACGTCTGACCCAGGATCTAAGTAACACAAAAACTACTCAAACACTGGGTTGTTACGTCTGACCCAGGATCTAAGTAACACAAAAACTACTCAAACACTGGGTTGTTACGTCTGACCCAGGATCTAAGTAACACAAAAACTACTCAAACACTAGGTTGTCACGTCTGACCCAGGATCTAAGTAACACAAAAACTACTCAAACACTGGGTTGTCACGTCTGACCCGGGATCTGAGTAACACAAAAACTACTCAAACACTGGGTTGTTACGTCTGACCCAGGATCTAAGTAACACAAAAACTACTCAAACACTAGGTTGTCACGTCTGACCCAGGATCTAAGTAACACAAAAACTACTCAAACACTGGGTTGTTACGTCTGACCCAGGATCTAAGTAACACAAAAACTACTCAAACACTGGGTTGTTACGTCTGACCCAGGATCTAAGTAACACAAAAACTACTCAAACACTGGGTTGTTACGTCTGACCCAGGATCTAAGTAACACAAAAACTACTCAAACACTAGGTTGTCACGTCTGACCCAGGATCTAAGTAACACAAAAACTACTCAAACACTGGGTTGTCACGTCTGACCCGGGATCTGAGTAACACAAAAACTACTCAAACACTGGGTTGTTACGTCTGACCCAGGATCTAAGTAACACAAAAACTACTCAAACACTGGGTTGTTACGTCTGACCCAGGATCTAAGTAACACAAAAACTACTCAAACACTGGGTTGTTACGTCTGACCCAGGATCTAAGTAACACAAAAACTACTCAAACACTAGGTTGTCACGTCTGACCCAGGATCTAAGTAACACAAAAACTACTCAAACACTGGGTTGTCACGTCTGACCCAGGATCTAAGTAACACAAAAACTACTCAAACACTGGGTTGTTACGTCTGACCCAGGATCTAAGTAACACAAAAACTACTCAAACACTGGGTTGTTACGTCTGACCCAGGATCTAAGTAACACAAAAACTACTCAAACACTAGGTTGTCACGTCTGACCCAGGATCTAAGTAACACAAAAACTACTCAAACACTAGGTTGTCACGTCTGACCCAGGATCTAAGTAACACAAAAACTACTCAAACACTGGGTTGTCACGTCTGACCCAGGATCTAAGTAACACAAAAACTACTCAAACACTGGGTTGTCACGTCTGACCCAGGATCTAAGTAACACAAAAACTACTCAAACACTAGGTTGTCACGTCTGACCCAGGATCTTAGTAACACAAAAACTACTCAAACACTGGGTTGTCACGTCTGACCCGGGATCTAAGTAACACAAAAACTACTCAAACACTGGGTTGTTACGTCTGACCCAGGATCTAAGTAACACAAAAACTACTCAAACACTGGGTTGTTACGTCTGACCCAGGATCTAAGTAACACAAAAACTACTCAAACACTAGGTTGTCACGTCTGACCCAGGATCTTAGTAACACAAAAACTACTCAAACACTGGGTTGTCACGTCTGACCCGGGATCTGAGTAACACAAAAACTACTCAAACACTGGGTTGTCACGTCTGACCCGGGATCTGAGTAACACAAAAACTACTCAAACACTGGGTTGTTACGTCTGACTCAGGATCTGAGTAACACAAAAACTACTCAAACACTGGGTTGTTACGTCTGACCCAGGATCTGAGTAACACAAAAACTACCCAAACACTGGGTTGTTACGTCTGACCCAGGATCTGAGTAACACAAAAACTACTCAAACACTGGGTTGTTACGTCTGACCCAGGATCTGAGTAACACAAAAACTACTCAAACACTGGGTTGTTACGTCTGACCCAGGATCTGAGTAACACAAAAACTACTCAAACACTGGGTTGTTACGTCTGACCCAGGATCTGAGTAACACGAAAACTACTCATCACTGGGTTGTCACGTCTGACCCAGGATCTGAGTAACACAAAAACTACTCAAACACTGGGTTGTTACGTCTGACCCAGGATCTGAGTAACACAAAAACTACTCAAACACTGGGTTGTTACGTCTGACACAGGATCTGAGTAACACAAAAACTACTCAAACACTGGGTTGTTACGTCTGACCCAGGATCTGAGTAACACAAAAACTACTCAAACACTGGGTTGTCACGTCTGACCCAGGATCTGAGTAACACAAAAACTACTCAAACACTGGGTTGTTACGTCTGACCCAGGATCTGAGTAACACGAAAACTACTCATCACTGGGTTGTCACGTCTGACCCAGGATCTGAGTAACACAAAAACTACTCAAACACTGGGTTGTTACGTCTGACTCAGGATCTGAGTAACACAAAAACTACTCAAACACTGGGTTGTCACGTCTGACCCAGGATCTGAGTAACACAAAAACTACTCAAACATTGGGTTGTTACGTCTGACCCAGGATCTGAGTAACACAAAAACTACTTAAACACTGGGTTGTTACGTCTGACCCAGGATCTGAGTAACACAAAAACTACTCAAACACTGGGTTGTTACGTCTGACTCAGGATCTGAGTAACACAAAAACTACTCAAACACTGGGTTGTCACGTCTGACCCAGGATCTGAGTAACACAAAAACTACTCAAACATTGGGTTGTTACGTCTGACTCAGGATCTGAGTAACACAAAAACTACTCAAACACTGGGTTGTCACGTCTGACTCAGGATCTGAGTAACACAAAAACTACTCAAACACTGGGTTGTCACGTCTGACCCAGGATCTGAGTAACACAAAAACTACTCAAACACTGGGTTGTCACGTCTGACCCAGGATCTGAGTAACACAAAAACTACTCAAACACTGGTTTGTTACGTCTGACCCAGGATCTGAGTAACACAAAAACTACTCAAACACTGGGTTGTCACGTCTGACCCAGGATCTGAGTAACACAAAAACTACTCAAACACTGGGTTGTTACGTCTGACTCAGGATCTGAGTAACACAAAAACTACTCAAACACTGGGTTGTCACGTCTGACCCAGGATCTGAGTAACACAAAAACTACTCAAACATTGGGTTGTTACGTCTGACTCAGGATCTGAGTAACACAAAAACTACTCAAACACTGGGTTGTCACGTCTGACTCAGGATCTGAGTAACACAAAAACTACTCAAACACTGGGTTGTCACGTCTGACCCAGGATCTGAGTAACACAAAAACTACTCAAACACTGGGTTGTCACGTCTGACCCAGGATCTGAGTAACACAAAAACTACTCAAACACTGGGTTGTTACGTCTGACCCAGGATCTGAGTAACACAAAAACTACTCAAACACTGGGTTGTTACGTCTGACCCAGGATCTGAGTAACACAAAAACTACTCAAACACTGGGTTGTTACGTCTGACCCAGGATCTGAGTAACACAAAAACTACTCAAACACTGGGTTGTCACGTCTGACCCAGGATCTGAGTAACACAAAAACTACTCAAACACTGGGTTGTCACGTCTGACCCAGGATCTGAGTAACACAAAAACTACTCAAACACTGGGTTGTCACGTCTGACCCAGGATCTGAGTTACACAAAAACTACTCAAACACTGGGTTGTCACGTCTGACCCAGGATCTGAGTTACACAAAAACTACTCAAACACTGGGTTGTTACGTCTGACCCAGGATCTGAGTAACACAAAAACTACTCAAACACTGGGTTGTCACGTCTGACCCAGGATCTGAGTAACACAAAAACTACTCAAACACTGGGTTGTCACGTCTGACCCAGGATCTGAGTAACACAAAAACTACTCAAACACTGGGTTGTCACGTCTGACCCAGGATCTGAGTAACACAAAAACTACTCAAACACTGGGTTGTAACGTCTGACCCAGGATCTGAGTTACACAAAAACTACTCAAACACTGGGTTGTCACGTCTGACCCAGGAGCTGGGTAACACAAAAACTACTCAAACACTGGGTTGTTACGCCTGACCCAGGATCTGAGTAACACAAAAACTACTCAAACACTGGGTTGTTACATCTGACCCAGGATCTGATGCAAGAGCGCCATCGAAACCGTTGTTTGTCTTTGTTCCTCATGGCCGTCTCCATTATATCGCCATTAAACAATTGCAACTAAAAAATAATAGGCAATGTTTGTGCAACACGGAGCAGAAAACCGGAGCAGACGTCGCTCTTCTCTTTCCAGCTCATCTAAACGTAGCACGGGCAGCATACGCTCATTAGAAGATGACGCACATGATGCTCTTAATAAAGAGCCTGTTCGGTTCCCGCGCTCCTCTCCTACCGTCCTCGTCTCACGCTTCATGTGTTGCGAGCGGGACGATGTTTGGCTCTGCTCGTGGTTGAGGGGTAAAAAGCGCAGCCCTGGGCCATCGCGGGACGCTGAGGCTTGGCATTAATGCTGATGAGTCCTGATCACAGACTCCACTCATTAAACTAATAAGAGCGTATTCAAATGAGCCGGGGCCGCGCTCCCTCTGTCCACGGGAACACATGGCCGAGGATTTGAGTCTGAAAGCTTTTGCTTCATTCCCTTAACAACAGAACTAATTAGACGAGGCGCTCCTTTCTAATGAATAATTATTTATCCTCTATCAAGCGGAAAAATCTGCCTTTCCCCCGATAACCTTTTTACTCAGATTGCTGTTATTGTGTTGTATCTTAAGGACAGTTTAATATGGATTTCACTTGGTGGACGCGGGGAAGATGAAATCCGTCTGTACATACAGCTCAACTCTAATGCATTTCATTGCAACCTCTTTATTCTGTGCTCAGCTCATTGTGGAAATACACATTAAAGGACGCTTAATATGCAGTCAAATTATCAATTCAAAGTTCTGGTCTGTGTGTGGGTCGAGGAAAGTTCTGGTCTGTGTGTGGGTCGAGGAAAGCTCTGGTCTGTGTGTGGGTCGAGGAACGCTCTGGTCTGTGTGTGGGTCGAGGAAAGTTCTGGTCTGTGTGTGGGTCGAGGAAAGTTCTGGTCTGTGTGTGGGTCGAGGAAAGCTCTGGTCTGTGTGTGGGTCGAGGAAAGTTCTGGTCTGTGTGTGGGTCGAGGAACGCTCTGGTCTGTGTGTGGGTCGAGGAACGCTCTGGTCTGTGTGTGGGTCGAGGAAAGCTCTGGTCTGTGTGTGGGTCGAGGACAGTTCTGGTCTGTGTGTGGGTCGAGGACAGTTCTGGTCTGTGTGTGGGTCGAGGAAAGTTCTGGTCTGTGTGTGGGTCGAGGAAAGCTCTGGTCTGTGTGTGGGTCGAGGAAAGTTCTGGTCTGTGTGTGGGTCGAGGAAAGTTCTGGTCTGTGTGTGGGTCGAGGAAAGTTCTGGTCTGTGTGTGGGTCGAGGAAAGCTCTGGTCTGTGTGTGGGTCGAGGAAAGTTCTGGTCTGTGTGTGGGTCGAGGAAAGTTCTGGTCTGTGTGTGGGTCGAGGAAAGCTCTGGTCTGTGTGTGGGTCGAGGAAAGTTCTGGTCTGTGTGTGGGTCGAGGAAAGTTCTGGTCTGTGTGTGGGTCGAGGAAAGTTCTGGTCTGTGTGTGGTTCTGAGAGAGTTCTGGTCTGTGTGTGGTTCTGAGAGAGTTCTGGTCTGTGTGTGGTTCTGAGAGAGTTC
>CM042242.1:71077977-71112977 GCA_023566225.1 Romanogobio albipinnatus | reverse complement strand
TCTATCTATCTATCTATCTATCTATCTATCGTCTGTCTGTCTGTCTATCTATCTATCTATCTATCTATCTATCTATCTATCTATCTATCTATCTATCTATCTATCTATCTATCTATCTATCTATCTATCTATCTATCTATCTATCTATCTATCTATCTATCTATCTATCTATCTATCTATCTATCTATCTATCTATCTATCTCTCTGTCTATCTATCTATCTATCGTCTGTCTGTCTGTCTGTCTGTCTGTCTGTCTGTCTGTCTGTCTGTCTGTCTGTCTGTCTGTCTGTCTGTCTGTCTGTCTATCTATCTATCTATCTATCTATCTATCTATCTATCTATCTATCGTCTGTCTGTCTGTCTGTCTATCTATCTATCTATCTATCTATCTATCTATCTATCTATCTATCTATCTATCTATCTATCTATCTATCTATCTATCTATCTATCTATCTATCTATCGTCTGTCTGTCTGTCTGTCTGTCTGTCTGTCTGTCTGTCTGTCTGTCTGTCTATCTATCTATCTATCTCTCTGTCTATCTATCTATCTATCTATCTATCTATCTATCTATCTATCTATCTATCTATCTATCTATCTATCTATCTATCTATCTATCTATCTATCATCTATCTATCTATCTATCTATCTATCTATCTATCTATCTATCTATCTATCTATCTATCTATCTATCTATCTATCTATCTATCTATCTATCTATCTATCGTCTGTCTGTCTGTCTGTCTGTCTGTCTGTCTGTCTGTCTGTCTGTCTATCTATCTATCTATCTATCTATCTATCTATCTATCTATCTATCTATCTATCTATCTATCTATCTATCTATCTATCTATCTATCTATATATATCTATCTATCTATCTATCTATCTATCTATCTATCTATCTATCTATCTATCTATCTATCTATCTATCTATCTATCTATCTATCTATCTATCTATCTATCTATCATCTATCTATCTATCTATCTATCTATCTATCTATCTATCTATCTATCTATCTATCTATCTATCTATCTATCTATCTATCTATCTATCTATCTATCATCTATCTATCTATCTATCTATCTATCTATCTATCTATCTATCTATCTATCTATCTATCTATCTATCGTCTGTCTGTCTGTCTGTCTGTCTGTCTGTCTATCTATCTATCTATCTATCTATCTATCTATCTATCTATCTATCTATCTATCTATCGTCTGTCTGTCTGTCTGTCTGTCTGTCTGTCTGTCTGTCTGTCTGTCTGTATATCTATCTATCTATCTATCTATCTATCTATCTATCTATCTATCTATCTATCTATCTATCTATCTATCTATCTATCTATCTATCTATCGTCTGTCTGTCTGTCTGTCTGTCTGTCTGTCTGTCTGTCTGTCTGTCTATCTATCTATCTATCTATCTATCTATCTATCTATCTATCGTCTGTCCTGTCTGTCTGTCTGTCTGTCTGTCTGTCTGTCTGTCTGTCTATCTATCTATCTATCTATCTATCTATCTATCTATCTATCTATCTATCTATCTATCTATCTATCTATCTATCTATCTATCTATCTATCTATCTATCTATCTATCTATCTATCGTCTGTCTGTCTGTCTGTCTGTCTGTCTGTCTGTCTGTCTGTCTGTCTGTCTGTCTGTCTGTCTATCTATCTATCTATCTATCTATCTATCTCTCTGTCTATCTATCTATCTATCTATCTATCTATCTATCTATCTATCTATCTATCTATCTATCTATCGTCTGTCTGTCTGTCTGTCTGTCTGTCTGTCTGTCTGTCTGTCTGTCTATCTATCTATCTATCTATCTATCTATCTATCTATCTATCTATCTATCTATCTATCTATCTATCTATCTATCTATCTATCTCTCTGTCTATCTATCTATCTATCGTCTGTCTGTCTGTCTGTCTGTCTGTCTGTCTGTCTGTCTGTCTGTCTGTCTGTCTGTCTGTCTATCTATCTATCTATCTATCTATCTATCTATCTATCTATCTATCGTCTGTCTGTCTGTCTGTCTGTCTGTCTGTCTGTCTGTCTGTCTGTCTGTCTGTCTGTCTGTCTGTCTGTCTGTCTGTCTGTCTGTCTGTCTATCTATCTATCTATCTATCTATCGTCTGTCTGTCTGTCTGTCTGTCTGTCTGTCTGTCTGTCTGTCTGTCTGTCTGTCTGTCTATCTATCTATCTATCTATCTATCTATCTATCTATCTATCTATCTATCTATCTATCTATCTATCTATCTATCTATCTATCTATCTCTCTGTCTATCTATCTATCTATCTATCGTCTGTCTGTCTGTCTGTCTGTCTGTCTGTCTGTCTGTCTGTCTGTCTGTCTGTCTGTCTGTCTATCTATCTATCTATCTATCGTCTGTCTGTCTGTCTGTCTGTCTGTCTGTCTGTCTGTCTGTCTATCTATCTATCTATCTATCTATCTATCTCTCTGTCTATCTATCTATCTATCTATCTATCTATCTATCTATCTATCTATCTATCTATCTATCTATCTATCTATCTATCTATCTATCTATCTATCTATCTATCTATCTATCTATCTATCTATCTATCGTCTGTCTGTCTGTCTGTCTGTCTATCTATCTATCTATCTATCTATCTATCTATCTATCTATCTATCTATCTATCTATCTATCTATCTATCTATCTATCTATCTATCTATCTATCTATCTATCTATCTATCTATCTATCTATCTATCTATCTCTCTGTCTATCTATCTATCTATCGTCTGTCTGTCTGTCTGTCTGTCTGTCTGTCTGTCTGTCTGTCTGTCTGTCTGTCTGTCTGTCTGTCTGTCTATCTATCTATCTATCTATCTATCTATCTATCTATCTATCGTCTGTCTGTCTGTCTGTCTGTCTGTCTGTCTGTCTGTCTGTCTGTCTGTCTGTCTGTCTGTCTGTCTGTCTGTCTGTCTGTCTGTCTGTCTGTCTGTCTGTCTATCTATCTATCTATCTATCTATCTATCTATCTATCTATCGTCTGTCTGTCTGTCTATCTATCTATCTATCTATCTATCTATCTATCTATCTATCTATCTATCTATCTATCTATCTATCTATCTATCTATCTATCTATCTATCTATCTATCTATCTATCTATCTATCTATCTATCTATCTATCTATCTCTCTGTCTATCTATCTATCTATCGTCTGTCTGTCTGTCTGTCTGTCTGTCTGTCTGTCTGTCTGTCTGTCTGTCTGTCTGTCTGTCTGTCTGTCTATCTATCTATCTATCTATCTATCTATCTATCTATCTATCGTCTGTCTGTCTGTCTGTCTATCTATCTATCTATCTATCTATCTATCTATCTATCTATCTATCTATCTATCTATCTATCTATCTATCTATCTATCTATCTATCTATCTATCTATCGTCTGTCTGTCTGTCTGTCTGTCTGTCTGTCTGTCTGTCTGTCTGTCTGTCTGTCTGTCTATCTATCTATCTATCTCTCTGTCTATCTATCTATCTATCTATCTATCTATCTATCTATCTATCTATCTATCTATCTATCTATCTATCTATCTATCTATCTATCTATCTATCTATCTATCATCTATCTATCTATCTATCTATCTATCTATCTATCTATCTATCTATCTATCTATCTATCTATCTATCTATCTATCTATCTATCTATCGTCTGTCTGTCTGTCTGTCTGTCTGTCTGTCTGTCTGTCTGTCTATCTATCTATCTATCTATCTATCTATCTATCTATCTATCTATCTATCTATCTATCTATCTATCTATCTATCTATCTATATATATCTATCTATCTATCTATCTATCTATCTATCTATCTATCTATCTATCTATCTATCTATCTATCTATCTATCTATCTATCATCTATCTATCTATCTATCTATCTATCTATCTATCTATCTATCTATCTATCTATCTATCTATCTATCTATCGTCTGTCTGTCTGTCTGTCTGTCTGTCTGTCTGTCTGTCTGTCTGTCTGTCTGTCTGTCTGTCTATCTATCTATCTATCTATCTATCTATCTATCTATCTATCTATCTATCTATCTATCTATCTATCTATCTATCTATCTATCTATCTATCTATCTATCTATCTATCTCTCTGTCTATCTATCTATCTATCGTCTGTCTGTCTGTCTGTCTGTCTGTCTGTCTGTCTGTCTGTCTGTCTGTCTGTCTGTCTGTCTGTCTGTCTGTCTGTCTGTCTATCTATCTATCTATCTATCTATCTCTCTGTCTATCTATCTATCTATCTATCTATCTATCTATCTATCTATCTATCTATCTATCTATCTATCTATCTATCTATCTATCTATCTATCTATCTATCTATCTATCTATCTATCTATCATCTATCTATCTATCTATCTATCTATCTATCTATCTATCTATCTATCGTCTGTCTGTCTGTCTGTCTGTCTGTCTGTCTGTCTATCTATCTATCTATCTATCTATCTATCTATCTATCTATCGTCTGTCTGTCTGTCTGTCTGTCTGTCTGTCTGTCTGTCTGTCTGTATATCTATCTATCTATCTATCTATCTATCTATCTATCTATCTATCTATCTATCTATCTATCTATCTATCTATCTATCGTCTGTCTGTCTGTCTGTCTGTCTGTCTGTCTGTCTGTCTGTCTATCTATCTATCTATCTATCTATCTATCTATCTATCGTCTGTCTGTCTGTCTGTCTGTCTGTCTGTCTGTCTGTCTGTCTGTCTGTCTGTCTGTCTGTCTGTCTGTCTGTCTATCTATCTATCTATCTATCTATCTATCTATCTATCTATCTATCTATCTATCTATCTATCTATCTATCTATCTATCTATCTATCTATCTATCTATCTATCTATCTATCTATCTATCTATCTATCTATCCCAAGGCCTCGTCAGGAGTGTCTCCAGTAAAGGCAGAATGTGTGTCACAGCTGGATATAATACAGGGAGCGGGATGTTCGCCGTCCCTCAGCTTGAGATTCTTCGGTTCAGAGTTTGCCTTTACGCCAAGGTTTGGAAACGAAACCAATCAGAGGCGCGTTTCTGCAGTTGGCAAACGGCTCTTCGGGAAACGCATGTCTCAGGCTCGGAGGATGAAGCTGAATCTGTGTCTTCTGTAATCAGAGCCCGAGGAGCCGCTGATGACCTGAGACTCGCCGCTCATTCGTCTGATGGCTGAAGTTCAATCGCTCGGTCCACGAGTGCTTCCTCTCCGCCTCTCTCAGAGCTTCACCTTCTGCTGAGCGGACTCAAGGCGACGGGCGGGCGGCAGGTTACCTGACATGAGCTTGACGTGTTCAACTGCTTACAGATGTGCGTTTCACTAACACACAGCAGCCGCGCGCTGCTTTTGATAAAGCCAGTGGTCAGTTTCAATCTGCGTCTCAGGAGACACACACACACACTCAGACGATGTGTGAGAAAGACACACATGCTTCTCTAGTCACGCTGAAGTGTGTCTTCTCTGTGGCACTTGAGCTGTGAAGGGATATTATCATCATGACCTCACGCTCCTCACATGATGAGCTGATCTCAGGTCTGAACACACACACCTTAATATAAATCACTGCATTATCATCACAACAGTTATTCATTTCAAACTAATCGTGACCCAAAACCAGTCAGAAGGGTCAATTCTTTGAAAATGAGATTTATGCATCATCTGCAGCTGAATAATAATCTCTCCACTGATGTGTGGATTGTTATGATTTGAAAATCTGGAATCTGAGGTTCAAAAACATCTAAATATTGAGAAAATCTCCTTTAAAGTTGTCCAAATGAAGTCCTTAGCAATGCATATGCAAAATGCTGGGTTAAAAATAACCCAAGTTGGGTTGAAAATGGACTAACCCAGCGATTGGGTTGTTTTAACTCAGCGATTGGGTTATTTTAACCCAGCGATTGGGTTGTTTTAAGTCAGCGATTGGGTTGTTTTAAGCCAGCGATTGGGTTGTTTTAACCCAGCGATTGGGTTGTTTTAACCCAGCGATTGGGTTATTTTAACTCAGCGATTGGGTTGTTTTAAGCCAGAGATTGGGTTGTTTTAAGCCAGCGATTGGGTTGTTTTAACCCAGCGATTGGGTTGTTTTAAGCCAGTGATTGGGTTGTTTTAAGCCAGCGATTGGGTTGTTTTAACCCAGCGATTGGGTTGTTTTAACCCAGCGATTGGGTTGTTTTAAGCCAGCGGTTGGGTTGTTTTAAGCCAGCGATTGGGTTGTTTTAAGCCAGCGATTGGGTTGTTTTAAGCCAGCGGTTGGGTTGTTTTAAGCCAGCGATTGGGTTGTTTTAAGCCAGCGATTGGGTTGTTTTAAGTCAGCGATTGGGTTGTTTTAAGCCAGCGATTGGGTTGTTTTAAGCCAGCGATTGGGTTGTTTTAAGCCAGTGATTGGGTTGTTTTAAGCCAGTGATTGGGTTGTTTTAAGCCAGTGATTGGGTTGTTTTAAGCCAGTGATTGGGTTGTTTTAAGCCAGTGATTGGGTTGTTTTAAGCCAGTGATTGGGTTGTTTTAAGCCAGCGATTGGGTTGTTTTAAGCCAGCGATTGGGTTGTTTTAAGCCAGCGATTGGGTTGTTTTAAGCCAGTGATTGGGTTGTTTTAAGCCAGTGATTGGGTTGTTTTAAGCCAGCGATTGGGTTGTTTTAAGCCAGCGATTGGGTTGTTTTAAGCCAGTGATTGTGTTTTAAGCCAGTGATTGGGTTGTTTTAAGCCAGTGATTGGGTTGTTTTAAGCCATTGATTGGTTTGTTTTAACTCAGCGGTTGGGTTGTTTTAACCCAGCGATTGGGTTGTTTTAAGCCAGTGATTGGGTTGTTTTAAGCCAGCGATTGGGTTGTTTTAAGCCAGTGATTGGGTTGTTTTAAGCCAGCGATTGGGTTGTTTTAAGCCAGTGATTGGGTTGTTTTAAGCCAGTGATTGGGTTGTTTTAAGCCAGCGATTGGGTTGTTTTAAGCCAGTGATTGGGTTGTTTTAAGCCAGTGATTGGGTTGTTTTAAGCCAGTGATTGGTTTGTTTTAACTCAGCGGTTGGGTTGTTTTAACCCAGCGATTGGGTTGTTTTAAGCCAGTGATTGGGTTGTTTTAACTCAGCGGTTGGGTTGTTTTAACCCAGCGATTAGGTTGTTTTACAAAATATCTTCATGGAACATGATCTTAATATCCTTATGATTTTGGGTATAAAATGTATAATTTTGACCCGTACGGTGTGTTGTTGGCTATTGCCACAGATATTCCCGTGAGACGCACGACTTTTATGATTACAGTGGCAGATTATATGATGTTGTAACCTCATAATGTCATGGTTGCTTCAGAAAATATGTTTTTATCTCACATCTGATTTTGTGAACATGTTTAGTGCAGGAGATACGCAACACATATAATAACCAAAGTAATAAAACATACAAAAAAATTACTGCATTTAGTCATTTCATGATGTGCACTGCTTTTGTCATTTTATGATTAATTTTTAAATACTGCTATTTCCATTTAATAATTCTGAAATTATTTCAAAATTATTTCAGTTTATTGCCAAGGATTTTAATTTAAACTAATATTTATATTCAATGTTCAGCTTTATTTCAATGAACAGAAATGTTTTAATAGTTTCACTGCGACCGCATGCACTGTAAAGAAATATTGTTGGTTTAACTTAAAAAAGTAAGTGACCTGGTTGCCTTCAAATTTTGAGTTCATTGAAATATTTTTTTTTAGTTAATACAGTGAAGGAAATTGGTTTAATAAATAGAAAACTCAAATTATTATTGTATCTGAACGACATAAATTAAAAAAATGTTGTGATAAATCATGAAAATAGCACGTTTCACTGCATTATTACAAATAAAACACAATTACGCAATATGCTTACAAAATCTTTTAATAATATTTGAATAAATGGTGATGTTAACTTAAATTTTTAATTTCAATGAACTCAAAATTTTAAGGCTTAATATTTTTTTTTACAGTGTGACAATATCACATTATGACACGAAGTGCTTAAATAATAAATATGAAACCAACTAAAATAAGTTATGAAAACATTTCTAAACATTCAAAACATTTTGTTCTTGGGTGTGTGAACGTTAATGTAGCATTGTGTCATTCTTCAAACATTATGCGAACATTACTTTAAAAAAAACGCTTTATATATATTATTTTTGTGCTAACGTTTGGAGAACATTATCCGAACGCTCTATTAGCGTTACTGGAAGAACGTTTGTTCATAACGCTGAGAGAACGTTCTCCGTCTGCTTCAGGCGATCTTCACTGATGTTCTGCACACTTTGTTCCTGTCCTCGAGTCCACGAGTCCGGCTCTCACACACACACACACACACACACACACACACACACACACACACGTGTCGCTCCGAGGGCTCCACCACCACAACAGCAGCAGCAGGAAGTGATCTCATCGCTGCGACTGCAAGCTTGAACAGCATCGGACGGCCCACTTTGAAGCTGGAGATGAAGGCTGACCCTCGCACACTTGTAGCAATCTGTCAATATCTTCAGCCTCTACCTCTCGCTCGTCTGTTCTTGTGGCCGTTGTGCGTGTTTGTGTGCACCTATTGATTGACAGCTGGCTCCAGAGCCACTCAGGCCTCTTAAAATACCAGAGCCGGGCTTCAGGTTTCCCCCACCGGCCCCGGGCCCCCGTATTGTCTGTCTGAGCACGGCCCCGCCCGCCTCCTCTGCACTGCTGATTTGAAGCATCCGTGAAGTCTTATCAGTCCAGCTCACTCTCTGATTAGGGTTAAAGTATCACCACACATTTATGATTATTATCAATGTTCATATTTTTATGGAAACCGTGACACATTTTATTTCTCCGGCTTCGTTGATGAATATAAAGCTCAAAAGAACAGCTTTTATCTATTTTGTACCATTATAAATGTCCCTTTGGATCAGTTTAATGCGTCTGATATTAATAAAGTATTCATTTCTCACTGAATCTGAACGTGTCTGCTGTGATTCTCCGGCTCTTCTGTTCACGAGTGTTGCGTTTGTCCCGACTCATCTACAGAAAGCCAGTAATGAAATTTAGTTCAATCCCAGGCATCAGACCCGAGGGTTAGAGGTCAAGCTGAGCGCGGGGTCAGTCGTGTAACCCGCCCCGTTCAGAATTAAAAGGGAAAGCCCACTTTTGTCATGAGGTCAAGGGGGTCAGGAGGTCAGTGTCGCTGGGACAGCCCAGATCACTCAAGTGCTATAAATTATGTACCAAATCAGAGCCAGAGGAAAATTAGCGTCTCTTCCTGAGCGGGGGTCGCTCCCGGGGCCACGCCGACATTATTCCACGACCTTAATCGAGAGTAAAGGAAGTGTCCGGCCGCGTGCGCACACCGCTGGGGTCAAGGGACGCGATACACACCTGTGACTGTGTGTGTCAGAGCCGCTCAAACAACAACATGTGCTGTGTGATCGAGGACACACACTACAATCTGAGCGATCACGACACCGCCGTAGTGTATAACACACACACACACACACACACACACACACACACACACACACACACACACACACACACACACACACACTGGAAACAAACGGTGAGAGAGGCTGTGAATATGATACAGCAGAACAATAATTCATACTCAATACTGTTAAACACTCACTATTCATGTTTTGAATTACACTCTAAAAAATGCAGGGTTAAAACAAACACAAGTTGGGTTGAAAATGGACTAATTGGGTTGTTTTAACCCAGCGGTTCGGTTCAATGTTTGCTTAAACCAACCCAATCACTGGGTTAAAACAACCCAAACAACCCAATCACTGGTTTAAAACAACCCAATCACTGGGTTAAAACAACCCAATCGCTAGGTTAAAACAACCCAATCGCTGGGTTAAAACAACCCAATCGCTAGGTTAAAACAACCCAATCACTGGGTTAAAACAACCCAATCGCTAGGTTAAAACAACCCAATCACTGGGTTAAAACAACCCAATCGCTGGATTAAAACAACCCAATCGCTGAGTTAAAACAACCCAATCGCTAGGTTAAAACAACCCAATCACTGGGTTAAAACAACCCAATCGCTAGGTTAAAACAACCCAATCACTGGGTTAAAACAACCCAATCACTGGGTTAAAACAACCCAATCGCTGGATTAAAACAACCCAATCACTGGGTTAAAACAACCCAATCACTGGGTTAAAACAACCCAATCGCTGGATTAAAACAACCCAATCACTGGGTTAAAACAACCCAATCGCTAGGTTAAAACAACCCAATCACTGGGTTAAAACAACCCAATCGCTAGGTTAAAACAACCCAATCACTGGGTTAAAACAACCCAATCGCTGGATTAAAACAACCCAATCGCTGAGTTAAAACAACCCAATCACTGGGTTAAAACAACCCAATCGCTGGGTTAAAACAACCCATTCGCTGGGTTAAAACAACCCAATCGCTGGATTAAAACAACCCAATCGCTGGATTAAAACAACCCAATCACTGGATTAAAACAACCCAATCACTGGGTTAAAACAACCCAATCGCTGGGTTAAAACAACCCAATCACTGGGTTAAAACAACCCAATCACTGGATTAAAACAACCCAATCACTGGGTTAAAACAACCCAATCACTGGGTTAAAACAACCCAATCGCTGGATTAAAACAACCCAATCGCTGGATTAAAACAACCCAATCACTGGATTAAAACAACCCAATCACTGGGTTAAAACAACCCAATCGCTGGGTTAAAACAACCCAATCGCTGGATTAAAACAACCCAATTGCTGGATTAAAACAACCCAATTGCTGGGTTAAAACAACCCAATCACTGGGTTAAAATAACCCAATCACTGGGTTAAAACAACCCATTTGCTGGGTTAAAACAACCCATTTGCTGGGTTAAAACAACCCATTCGCTGGGTTAAAACAACCCAATCACTGGGTTAAAACAACCCAATTGCTGGGTTAGTCCATTTTCATTCCAACTTGGGTTATTTGTAACCCAGCATTTTTAAATATGAACCCAGTGTTACATGCGCTGTTGTCTTGTTTTCACTACATTTCCCATGATGCTTTGTGTTTTACTCATGACCTACTTTCCCTGTTAATTGATCAGTGATTGGGTTCCACCTGTTCCTCCATCGCCTCATTAGTTCCTTCGTTTGCCCTGTCCATTTAAACCCTGAGTTCTCACCCGTTCTCTGTTTATCCTCGCGTGAGTGTGTGTTGTGTGTTGTGTGTTGTGTGTTGTGTGTTGTGTGTTGTGTGTTCACCAAGTTTTGTAGTAAATATAACTCCAGTTCATCGTGTACTTTGTTTACTCAAACCGTTCCATAACACTCAGCTAACAAAAATTCATATTGTTCATATTAAGTTATGAAAACTCTTCAAAACAGGCTCCAGTTTTGAAGTGTTTGTTCTTGTGTGTGTGAAGGTTTATGTAACGTCTCATTGTGTCATTACTTTTGAATGTTCATCTGAAAACGGTTACACAAACTGAAGTGTTTCAGAGAAACGTTCCACGAACGATGCATAAATAATGAGCAATTATTAAAGACCAGATAATGTTGACCGAACGTTATATTAGCGTTACTGGAAGAAAGTTTGTCCGTGACTTTGCCAGAACGCTGGGCTGTTTTTACTGGAGCACTAGTCAGAGCGTCTGCACATCTGATATATAATGGATCTGCAAATAAGACAAACTTATTATAGACTGTCAAAACATTCAACTGCAATGTAGTCAAATATCAAGTATGCAAACGTGAAGCTTACACCATATAGCATTTAAAATGCACAGACATCACAAATAGCAAAACATTTACACTTCAAAGAATGTCTTAAACGATCAGATAATACTCAAGCGTGGGCCGTGATCGCTGGACACGTTTCCTCACTACTAAATATTCCACGCTCAACTGCTAGTGGGATTAGAACAAAGTGGAAGCCATTGGGAACAACAGCAACTCAGCCACAGAGCGGGATCAGCGCATGCTGAGGGTCACAGAGCGGGGTCAGCGCATGCTGAGGGTCACAGAAGTGGCCAACTTTCTGCAGAGTCAAGAGCTCCAGACCTCCAAACTTCTGTGGCCTTCAGATGAGCTCAAGAACAGTGTGTAGAGCTTCATGGAATGGGTTTCCATGGCCGAGCAGCTCATCCAAGCCTTACAGCACCAAATGCAATGCAAAGCGTGGGATGCAGTGGGGTAAAGCGCGCCACCACTGGACTCTAGAGCAGAGGAGACGTGTTCTCTGAGTGACCAATCACGCTTCTCTGTCTCACAATCCCATGGACGAGTCTGGGTTTGGCGGTTGACTTGCCTGACTGCATTGTGCCAAGTGTAAAGTTTGGTGGAGGGGGGATTATGGGGTGGGGTTGTTTTTCAGGGGTTAGCTCCAGTGAAAGGAACTCTTAATGCAAGACATTTTGGACAAATCCCCCGAATTTGTGGGATCAGTTTGGGGACGGCCCCTTCCTGTCCCAGCATGCCTGCGCTCCAGTGCTCAAAGCATCGCTCCATAAAGACATGGATGAGGAGTTTGGTGTGGAGGAACTGGAGAACCTTTGGAGTGTGTTAAAGAATCTCCATTGATGCTGTGTTTGTAAGCGTGTGCTGTATCTCCATTATAAACACACTGAAGGATGTTCATGCATGACTCAAAGCATCGCTCCATAAAGACATGGATGAGGAGTTTGGTGTGGAGGAACTGGAGTCCTGACCTCAACCCGATAGAACACCTTTGGGATGAATTAGAGCGGAGACTGAGAGCCAGGCCTTCTCGTCCAACATCACAGATGCGCTTCTAGAAGAATCCCCATAAACACACTCCTAACCCTTGAGGAAAGAAGAGCTGAAGCTGTTAGAGCTCCATATTAAACCCTACGGATTGAGAACGGGATGGCAGTAAAGCTCATGTTTTGGCAATAGAGTGTTTTATAGTTTTTCACCCTTTTTGGGTGAACTGTCCCTTTAAGTGTCCTGACTTAAATTCCATGACATTATACAGTAAATTCCCTTTTTATGAATGGATGCGGACATCACAGGGCCCTGATCTGATGCCATGATATTAATCTTAAGATGTTTTTAAGGCCTTAAATTGTAGAAGACCCATGGAAACCCTGCTGTTGCTGTCTGACAGCGCACTAACCCGCACTGAGTGTGTCAGGATCCGCTCTCGTATCCCAGAGTGCACGGCTCACCCGCTCATCTGTCCTCTGTTTGTGTCTCAGGTGTGCTGATCTGAAGTCTCTGAGCGCTGTCACTGCCCAAGCAAAGTTTAATGACGGCTGTAAACCCTTTATGGCCTATCACTGCTCTTATCAAACGCCTCTGAGCGACTGAATTCAGCATGAAGAGCCATCCGAGACTTCTGCTTTAAAGGCCGGCTGAAGGCAGTCAATGGGTTGTTTTAACCCAGTAAATTGGGTAACCCAGTAAATGGGTTGTTTTAACCCAGCGGTTGGGTTATTTTAACCCAGTGGTTTGGTTGTTTTAACACAGCAGTTGAGTTGTTTTAACCCAGTAAATTGGGTAACCCAGTAAATGGGTTGTTTTAACTCAGCGGTTGGGTTGTTTTAAGCCAGCGATTGGGTTGTTTTAACTCAGCGGTTGGGTTGTTTTAAGCCAGCGATTGGGTTGTTTTAACTCAGCGGTTGGGTTAAGCCAGAGATTGGGTTGTTTTAACCCAGTAAATGGGTTGTTTTAACCCAATAAATGGGTTGTTTTAAGCCAGTAAATGGGTTGTGGGGTTGTTTTAACCCAGTGATTGGGTTGTTTTAACCCAGCGATTGGGATGTTTTAACCCAGTAAATGGGTTGTTTTAACCCAGCAGTTGGGTTGTTTTAACCCAGCGATTGGGATGTTTTAACTCAGTGGTTGGGTTGTTTTAACCCAGCGATTGGGTTGTTTTAAGCCAGTAAATGGGTTGTTTTAACTCAGCGGTTGGGTTGTTTTAACCCAGTAAATGGGTTGTTGGGTTGTTTTAACCCAGCGATTGGGTTGTTTTAACTCAGCGGTTGGGTTGTTTAAGCCAGCGATTGGGTTGTTTTAACTCAGCGATTGGGTTGTTTTAACCCAGCGATTGGGTTGTTTTAACCCAGCGATTGGGTTGTTTTAACTCAGCGATTGGGTTGTTTTAACCCAGTAAATGGGTTGTTTTAACCCAATAAATGGGTTGTTTTAAGCCAGTAAATGGGTTGTGGGGTTGTTTTAACCCAGTGATTGGGTTGTTTTAACCCAGCGATTGGGATGTTTTAACCCAGTAAATGGGTTGTTTTAACCCAGCAGTTGGGTTGTTTTAACCCAGCGATTGGGATGTTTTAACTCAGTGGTTGGGTTGTTTTAACCCAGCGATTGGGTTGTTTTAAGCCAGTAAATGGGTTGTTTTAACTCAGCGGTTGGGTTGTTTTAACCCAGTAAATGGGTTGTTGGGTTGTTTTAACCCAGCGATTGGGTTGTTTTAACTCAGCGGTTGGGTTGTTTAAGCCAGCGATTGGGTTGTTTTAACTCAGCGATTGGGTTGTTTTAACCCAGCGATTGGGTTGTTTTAACCCAGCGATTGGGTTGTTTTAACTCAGCGATTGGGTTGTTTTAACCCAGTAAATGGGTTGTTGGGTTGTTTTAACCCAGTGATTGGGTTGTTTTAACTCAGCGATTGGGTTGTTTTAAGCCAGTAAATGGGTTGTTTTAACTCAGCGGTTGGGTTGTTTTAACCCAGCGATTGGGTTGTTTTAACTCAGCAATTGGGTGGTTGGGTTGTTTTAACTCAGCGGTTGGGTTGTTTTAAGCCAGTAAATGGGTTGTTGGGTTGTTTTAACCCAGTGGTTGGGTTGTTTTAAGCCAGTAAATGGGTTGTTGGGTTGTTTTAACCCAGTGGTTGGGTTGTTTTAACCCAGTAAATGGGTTGTTGGGTTGTTTTAACCCAGTGGTTGGGTAACCCAGTAAATGGGTTGTTTTAACCCAGCGGTTGGGTTATTTTAACCCAGTGGTTTGGTTGTTTTAACACAGCAGTTGAGTTGTTTTAACCCAGTAAATTGGGTAACCCAGTAAATGGGTTGTTTTAACTCAGCGGTTGGGTTGTTTTAAGCCAGCGATTGGGTTGTTTTAACTCAGCGGTTGGGTTGTTTTAAGCCAGCGATTGGGTTGTTTTAACTCAGCGGTTGGGTTAAGCCAGAGATTGGGTTGTTTTAACCCAGTAAATGGGTTGTTTTAACCCAATAAATGGGTTGTTTTAAGCCAGTAAATGGGTTGTGGGGTTGTTTTAACCCAGTGATTGGGTTGTTTTAACCCAGCGATTGGGATGTTTTAACCCAGTAAATGGGTTGTTTTAACCCAGCAGTTGGGTTGTTTTAACCCAGCGATTGGGATGTTTTAACTCAGTGGTTGGGTTGTTTTAACCCAGCGATTGGGTTGTTTTAAGCCAGTAAATGGGTTGTTTTAACTCAGCGGTTGGGTTGTTTTAACCCAGTAAATGGGTTGTTGGGTTGTTTTAACCCAGCGATTGGGTTGTTTTAACTCAGCGGTTGGGTTCTTTAAGCCAGCGATTGGGTTGTTTTAAGCCAGTAAATGGGTTGTTTTAACTCAGCGGTTGGGTTGTTTTAACCCAGTAAATGGGTTGTTGGGTTGTTTTAACCCAGCGATTGGGTTGTTTTAACTCAGCGGTTGGGTTGTTTAAGCCAGCGATTGGGTTGTTTTAACTCAGCGATTGGGTTGTTTTAACCCAGCGATTGGGTTGTTTTAACCCAGCGATTGGGTTGTTTTAACTCAGCGATTGGGTTGTTTTAACCCAGTAAATGGGTTGTTGGGTTGTTTTAACCCAGTGATTGGGTTGTTTTAACTCAGCGATTGGGTTGTTTTAAGCCAGTAAATGGGTTGTTTTAACTCAGCGGTTGGGTTGTTTTAACCCAGCGATTGGGTTGTTTTAACTCAGCAATTGGGTGGTTGGGTTGTTTTAACTCAGCGGTTGGGTTGTTTTAAGCCAGTAAATGGGTTGTTGGGTTGTTTTAACCCAGTGGTTGGGTTGTTTTAAGCCAGTAAATGGGTTGTTGGGTTGTTTTAACCCAGTGGTTGGGTTGTTTTAACCCAGTAAATGGGTTGTTGGGTTGTTTTAACCCAGTGGTTGGGTTGTTTTAAGCCAGTAAATGGGTTGTTGGGTTGTTTTAACCCAGTAAATGGGTTGTTGGGTTGTTTTAACCCAGTGGTTGGGTTGTTTTAAGCCAGTAAATGGGTTGTTGGGTTGTTTTAACCCAGTGGTTGGGTTGTTTTAAGCCAGTAAATGGGTTGTTGGGTTGGCTGATCTGAAGTCACTCTGAGTGCTGTCACTGCCCAAGCAAAGTTTAATGACGGCTGTAAACTCTTTATGGTCGGCCCCGTCCCTTCAGCTGATGCCTATCACGGCTCTTTATCAATCACACGCCTCTGAGCGAGAGAGTTCGGCCTGAAGAGGCATCCGAGACTGAACGCTGACTCTGAAAAACCCAGCCCTGTGTGAACAGGTATCCAGAGCCGCTCCCCGGCGTGTGTGTGTTGCGTCAGGTCACGGTGCGATAAGCAGCAGACGGCTGGCAGGAGGAGTGCGCGAGCGGCTGGAGACAGGCTTATCTGTGGGCGGAGGAGACGATCACCTGCGCTTGAGGACGCTGCTGTGGTGGACAGAGGGGCCGCTGGGGCTCCTGAAGAGCACACGTCTGGGCTGCGGTGCACTGATGAGATCTGCTTCTGTTTGTGTACAGCACACTTATGGCCATATTAGAGGCTCCGGCCAGCGAGACGCTCATAAAGCAGAGAAATCCATACCTGCTGCAGCGGAGGCGTTTGTGCCGCGCTGGGCTCTTCCTGCAGCCGTCTGTGTGTGAGGAGAGCGAGTGAGCGCCGGCTCCGGCCTGTCTGCCTCTGTGTGTGTGTGTGTGTGTGTGTGTGTGTCGCTGCAGAGTGCTGGATTATTTTTAACACACTGCATCTCAGAACAAACGAGGGACGGAGTTATGAACACAATGAGCCCTCGCTCCTGATCGTCCTCTGAGGTCACGGGGGTCAGAGTTGGTGCACATATATTGTTGTTATTATTATTATTATTATTATTATTATTATTATTATTATTATTATTATTATTATTATTATTAATAATTTAATTTGAAAACGTAAAATTATATTTTCAGACCTCAGGCCCAAAGTACCAGGACCGCCAAAACACTGATATATTTCTATATTCATTCATTTTGATATAATATCTCATGAATGTAATAGTGAACACAACTGACACAATAGTGTGTGTGTGTGTGTGTGTGTGTGTGTGTGTGTGTGTGTGTGTGTGTGTGTGTGTGTGTGTGATGGGTAGGTTTAGTGGCAGGGGCAGTGTGTGTGTGTGTGTGTGTGTGTGTGTGTGTGTGTGTGTGTGTGTGTGTGTGTGTGTGTGTGTGTGTGTGATGGGTAGGTTTAGTGGCAGGGGCTGTGTGTGTGTGTGTGTGTGTGTGTGTGTGTGTGTGTGTGTGTGTGTGTGTGTGTGTGTGTGTGTGTGTGTGTGTGTGTGTGTGTGTGTGTGTGTGTGTGTGTGTGTGTGTGTGTGTGTGTGTGTGTGTGTGTGTGTGTGTGTGTGTGTGTGATGGGTAGGTTTAGTGGCAGGGGCAGTGTGTGTGTGTGTGTGTGTGTGTGTGTGTGTGTGTGTGTGTGTGTGTGTGTGTGTGTGTGTGTGTGTGTGTGTGTGTGATGGGTAGGTTTAGTGGCAGTGTGTGTGTGTGTGTGTGTGTGTGTGTGTGTGTGTGTGTGTGTGTGTGTGTGTGTGTGTGTGTGTGTGTGTGTGTGTGTGTGTGTGTGTGTGTGTGTGTGTGTGTGTGTGTGACAGAGAAATTCGATACTTCTAATTACTGTAAACATTTTCAGCATCGTTCAGAATTATTTCCACGTTTAGTTATCATATCAGTTCTATCTTTCAGCTTCAGCTCGTGTTGAAACATCATCATCGCTCAGGTGTCGCTGGATTGGTCGGTTTAAACGACTGAAATCAAGTGAGCGAGTCCAGCAGCACCACAAAAACATGAGACTGAAAACAGACACGAGAGAGAGGAGGGTAATGAACTCACTCCTGCTGTCTGAATCAATGATCACCTCAAACCTCAGCAGAGTCACAGCCCAGCTCAGCGTCTGCTGGTGGAAACACTGGTTACACTTCCAGATCTGGAGATGTTTTTCATGGTTGTGTGAACGTCAAGGGAACGTTCCATTGTGTCATTCTTCAAACGTTATAGAATGTTACTTTTGAACGTTCTGAAACGAGTAGAAACGTTTAAAAAATGTTACGCAAACATACAACTAAAATGTTTCAAATACATTCTAAAAAATGTTGGGTTAAAAACAACCCAAGTTAGGTTGAAAATTGATTAACCCAGCAATTGGGTTGTTTTAACCCAGCGATTGGGTTGTTTTAATCCAGTGATTGGGTTGGTTTAAGCCAGTGATTGGGTTGTTTTAACCCAGTGATTGGGTTGTTTTAATCCAGTGATTGGGTTGTTTTAATCCAGTGATTGGGTTGTTTTAATCCAGTGATTGGGTTGTTTTAACCCAGTGATTGGGTTGTTTTAAGCCAGTGATTGGGTTGTTTTAACCCAGTGATTGGGTTGTTTTAACCCAGTGATTGGGTTGTTTTAACCCAGTGATTGGGTTGTTTTAATCCAGTGATTGGGTTGTTTTAATCCAGTGATTGGGTTGTTTTAACCCAGTGATTGGGTTGTTTTAAGCCAGTGATTGGGTTGTTTTAAGCCAGTGATTGGGTTGTTTTAACCCAGTGATTGGGTTGTTTTAATCCAGTGATTGGGTTGTTTTAATCCAGTGATTGGGTTGTTTTAATCCAGTGATTGGGTTGTTTTAATCCAGTGATTGGGTTGTTTTAAGCCAGTGATTGGGTTGTTTTAATCCAGTGATTGGGTTGTTTTAATCCAGTGATTGGGTTGTTTTAACCCAGTGATTGGGTTGTTTTAAGCCAGTGATTGGGTTGTTTTAACCCAGTGATTGGGTTGTTTTAATCCAGTGATTGGGTTGTTTTAACCCAGTGATTGGGTTGTTTTAAGCCAGTGATTGGGTTGTTTTAACCCAGTGATTGGGTTGTTTTAACCCAGTGATTGGGTTGTTTAAATCCAGTGATTGGGTTGTTTTAAGCCAGTGATTGGGTTGTTTTAACCCAGTGATTGGGTTGTTTTAATCCAGTGATTGGGTTGTTTTAATCCAGTGATTGGGTTGTTTTAATCCAGTGATTGGGTTGTTTTAAGCCAGTGATTGGGTTGTTTTAATCCAGTGATTGGGTTGTTTTAATCCAGTGATTGGGTTGTTTTAACCCAGTGATTGGGTTGTTTTAATCCAGTGATTGGGTTGTTTTAATCCAGTGATTGGGTTGTTTTAATCCAGTGATTGGGTTGTTTTAACCCAGTGATTGGGTTGTTTTAAGCCAGTGATTGGGTTGTTTTAACCCAGTGATTGGGTTGTTTTAACCCAGTGATTGGGTTGTTTAAATCCAGTGATTGGGTTGTTTTAATCCAGTGATTGGGTTGTTTTAACCCAGTGATTGGGTTGTTTTAATCCAGTGATTGGGTTGTTTTAATCCAGTGATTGGGTTGTTTTAAGCCAGCGATTGGGTTGTTTTAAGCCAGTGATTGGGTTGTTTTAAGCCAGTGATTGGGTTGTTTTAAGCCAGTGATTGGGTTGTTTTAATCCAGTGATTGGGTTGTTTTAACCCAGTGATTGGGTTGTTTTAAGCCAGTGATTGGGTTGTTTTAATCCAGCGATTGGGTTGTTTTAAGCCAGTGATTGGGTTGTTTTAAACCAGCGATTGGGTTGTTTTAAGCCAGTGATTGGGTTGTTTTAAACCAGTGATTGGGTTGTTTTAATCCAGTGATTGGGTTGTTTTAATCCAGTGATTGGGTTGTTTTAAGCCAGTGATTGGGTTGTTTTAAACCAGCGATTGGGTTGTTTTAAACCAGTGATTGGGTTGTTTTAATCCAGTGATTGGGTTGTTTTAAGCCAGTGATTGGGTTGTTTTAAGCCAGTGATTGGGTTGTTTTAAGCCAGTGATTGGGTTGTTTTAAACCAGCGATTGGGTTGTTTTAAGCCAGTGATTGGGTTGTTTTAACCCAGTGATTGGGTTGTTTTAATCCAGTGATTGGGTTGTTTTAAGCCAGTGATTGGGTTGTTTTAAGCCAGTGATTGGGTTGTTTTAAGCCAGTGATTGGGTTGTTTTAATCCAGCGATTGGGTTGTTTTAACTCAGTGATTGGGTTGTTTTAAGCCAGTGATTGGGTTGTTTTAACCCAGTGATTGGGTTGTTTTAATCCAGTGATTGGGTTGTTTTAAGCCAGTGATTGGGTTGTTTTAAGCCAGTGATTGGGTTGTTTTAATCCAGCGATTGGGTTGTTTTAATCCAGCGATTGGGTTGTTTTAAGCCAGTGATTGGGTTGTTTTAACCCAGTGATTGGGTTGTTTTAAGCCAGTGATTGGGTTGTTTTAAGCCAGTGATTGGGTTGTTTTAATCCAGCGATTGGGTTGTTTTAATCCAGCGATTGGGTTGTTTTAACTCAGTGATTGGGTTGTTTTAAGCCAGTGATTGGGTTGTTTTAAGCCAGTGATTGGGTTGTTTTAAACCAGCGATTGGGTTGTTTTAAGCCAGTGATTGGGTTGTTTTAAACCAGCGATTGGGTTGTTTTAAGCCAGTGATTGGGTTGTTTTAACCCAGTGATTGGGTTGTTTTAATCCAGTGATTGGGTTGTTTTAAGCCAGTGATTGGGTTGTTTTAAGCCAGTGATTGGGTTGTTTTAAGCCAGTGATTGGGTTGTTTTAATCCAGCGATTGGGTTGTTTTAACTCAGTGATTGGGTTGTTTTAAGCCAGTGATTGGGTTGTTTTAACCCAGTGATTGGGTTGTTTTAATCCAGTGATTGGGTTGTTTTAAGCCAGTGATTGGGTTGTTTTAAGCCAGTGATTGGGTTGTTTTAATCCAGCGATTGGGTTGTTTTAATCCAGCGATTGGGTTGTTTTAAGCCAGTGATTGGGTTGTTTTAACCCAGTGATTGGGTTGTTTTAAGCCAGTGATTGGGTTGTTTTAAGCCAGTGATTGGGTTGTTTTAATCCAGCGATTGGGTTGTTTTAATCCAGCGATTGGGTTGTTTTAACTCAGTGATTGGGTTGTTTTAAGCCAGTGATTGGGTTGTTTTAACCCAGTGATTGGGTTGTTTTAATCCAGTGATTGGGTTGTTTTAAGCCAGTGATTGGGTTGTTTTAAGCCAGTGATTGGGTTGTTTTAAACCAGCGATTGGGTTGTTTTAAGCCAGTGATTGGGTTGTTTTAAGCCAGTGATTGGGTTGTTTTAATCCAGCGATTGGGTTGTTTTAACTCAGTGATTGGGTTGTTTTAAGCCAGTGATTGGGTTGTTTTAACCCAGTGATTGGGTTGTTTTAATCCAGTGATTGGGTTGTTTTAAGCCAGTGATTGGGTTGTTTTAAGCCAGTGATTGGGTTGTTTTAATCCAGCGATTGGGTTGTTTTAATCCAGCGATTGGGTTGTTTTAAGCCAGTGATTGGGTTGTTTTAACCCAGTGATTGGGTTGTTTTAAGCCAGTGATTGGGTTGTTTTAAGCCAGTGATTGGGTTGTTTTAAACCAGTGATTGGGTTGTTTTAAGCCAGTGATTGGGTTGTTTTAACTCAGTGATTGGGTTGTTTTAACCCAGTGATTGGGTTGTTTTAAGAACATTGAAGACGTTGAATGAACGTTCTATTAATGTTACTGAAATAACGTTTGTTCATAATGCCGTGAGAACCTTGAGAGAACGTTCCCTGCTTCCTGATCCACACATTTTATTGAGTAAAACTGGCCCTCCACGGTGTTTCCCCGCTTCAGTCACAAAAGAGGATATCTATCCGAATGTTCCCGCTGCACGAGCTGATATCCAGCGGCTGTCGGACTGCCAGGATCTGCAGGATAAATCTCGAGTCATCTGATGCGTTGTGTGAAGCGCAGACTGAAGCTGAAGGTGTTGATCAGGAGATGTGTTTGATTGAACAGATTTAACATCAGTAACACTGATCACGTCTCGTCGGCGTACAGTAACACACACACTCTTGACCATCACACTCTCAGCCGTTATCTTCTGCACACACAACCAGAGATATTTTTAGCCCGCTCACAGTCGTCTGTTCCGCCAATTCTTGTGTCCGCAGGTTTTCCCATTGTGTTCAGAGGCAGTGGATCTGACCGAGATCAGGGTTCTGGACGACGAGTGCCTGACCCAACTCAGATCAACTCAGAGAATGGCAGGAAACAGCAGGGTTCCCACTCTTTCTCTGCCATCATTTTCCAGGACACTTTCACTTTTACTCCAGCGAGGATCACGCCCTCCAGTCATATATCAGGCATACAGATAATCGCCATGACCTGACTAGGAATCAGTGTTTAATATCATATATTATGACTGAGGAAGACACAGAAGAAAAAAATACAAAATTTTTTTGTGGGGTTAGGGTTAGGGTTTTAACTCAGCGGTTGGATTGTTTTAAGCCAGTGATTGGATTGTTTTAAGCCAGCGATTGGGTTGTTTTAACTCAGCGGTTGGGTTGTTTTAAGCCAGTGATTGGATTGTTTTAAGCCAGCGATTGGGTTGTTTTAACTCAGCGGTTGGGTTGTTTTAAGCCAGTGATTGGATTGTTTTAAGCCAGCGATTGGGTTGTTTTAAGCCAGCGATTGGGTTGTTTTAAGCCAGTGATTGGGTTGTTTTAACTCAGCGGTTGGGTTGTTTTAAGCCAGTGATTGGATTGTTTTAAGCCAGTGATTGGGTTGTTTTAACTCAGCGGTTGGGTTGTTTTAAGCCAGTGATTGGATTGTTTTAAGCCAGCGATTGGGTTGTTTTAACTCAGCGGTTGGGTTGGGTTGTTTTAAGCCAGTGATTGGATTGTTTTAAGCCAGTGATTGGGTTGTTTTAAGCCAGTGATTGGATTGTTTTAAGCCAGCGATTGGGTTGTTTTAAGCCAGCGGTTGGGTTGTGTTAAGCCAGCGATTGTGTTGTTTTAACTCAGCGGTTGGGTTGTTTTAACTCAGTGGTTGGGTTGTTTAATCGCATAATTGGCATGACCTGATTTATGAATCAGTGTTTAATATGAGCTCTTAATCATACATTATGACTAAGGAAGCCACAGAATAAAAATAAAAATGTATCATCAATTTTCCAGGACCAGTGGGAACCCGGTCTCTGCAGCGGAGTTGTGTTGTAAACCACGCGTGGCCTAAACACTGTAATGAGTTTTCAACAAGAGGACATTCAGCTCAAATGAATCTGCTTCACATGGCATCCGGAGATGAAGCATGAATACGTCCTTAAGTGAAGAGTAGAGGAAATAACCAGCATAGCAAACGTGCTCCGGCCCGCCAACAATAGAGCAGCGCTCAGACGCTGGAGACGAGCTGGAGCTCCAGGTGGTGGCCCGCGACAGCAGCTTCTTCAGCGTGATGAGCTGCTCCTCGGCTGTGTTTATGGCCCCGCGCAGAGCGTTTCATTTCCGCCGGGATCGAGTAACTAGCCGTTTGAAGCACACGAGGGACGTGAATGTGACTTAGCTTAATCTAATTTATCTTTTAAAACACACGCAGCTGCGTTTCATTTACTGTAATTCTCAAACACATCATTGATTGTGCTGCCAGTTGCTTTGGCTTTTATTTCCTCCCTGAAAAGCTTCTAATTTACCAAAGAAAACCCAGAATCTGACCTTTTGCCTTCCTGTTGGAGATCTGTGTGCCTTTCAGATGCTGTCTGCCTCCCACAGCACGGCTAACACACGGATCCGCTCAACTGGACATCTGTGCGCGGTCCCGGCTAACAGGGAACGTTCCCACAGCGCTTTTTAAAGGTTATGATAAAACGCGATTGAAAGAACGTCATACTGATATTTGCTGGATGTTAACGTTAACCCTCTTGGAATATTACACATAATCGTTTAAAGTTATATTATCGTATCCCTTTGAATAGTGTTCTACTCACGACAAGAAAAAAGCGTGTGGGCGGAGTCTCTCTGCAGGCGCACTGAAACAGCCAATCAGAAGAGCGTGTGGGCGGAGTCTCTCTGCAGGCGCACTGCACTCGCAACCAAATCAATCAAAAACAGCCAATCAGAAGAGCGTGTGGGCGGAGTCTCTCTGCAGGCGCACTGCACTCGCAACCAAATCAATCAAAAACAGCCAATCAGAAGAGCGTGTGGGCGGAGTCTCTCTGCAGGCGCACTGCACTCGCAACCAAATCAATCAAAAACAGCCAATCAGAAGAGCGTGTGGGCGGAGTCTCTCTGCAGGCGCACTGCACTCGCAACCAAATCAATCAAAAACAGCCAATCAGAAGAGCGTGTGGGCGGAGTCTCTCTGCAGGCGCACTGCACTCGCAACCAAATCAATCAAAAACAGCCAATCAGAAGAGCGTGTGGGCGGAGTCTCTCTGCAGGCGCACTGCACTCGCAACCAAATCAATCAAAAACAGCCAATCAGAAGAGCGTGTGGGCGGAGTCTCTCTGCAGACGCACTGCACTCGCAACCAAATCAATCAAAAACAGCCAATCAGAAGAGCGTGTGGGCGGAGTCTCTCTGCAGGCGCACTGCACTCGCAACCAAATCAATCAAAAACAGCCAATCAGAAGAGCGTGTGGGCGGTGTCTCTCTGCAGGCGCACTGCACTCGCAACCAAATCAATCAAAAACAGCCAATCAGAAGAGCGTGTGGGCGGAGTCTCTCTGCAGGCGCACTGCACTCGCAACCAAATCAATCAAAAACAGCCAATCAGAAGAGCGTGTGGGCGGAGTCTCTCTGCAGACACACTGCACTCGCAACCAAATCAATCAAAAACAGCCAATCAGAAGAGCGTGTGGGCGGAGTCTCTCTGCAGACACACTGCACTCGCAACCAAATCAATCAAAAACAGCCAATCAGAAGAGCGTGTGGGCGGAGTCTCTCTGCAGGCGCACTGCACTCGCAACCAAATCAATCAAAAACAGCCAATCAGAAGAGCGTGTGGGCGGAGTCTCTCTGCAGACACACTGCACTCGCAACCAAATCAATCAAAAACAGCCAATCAGAAGAGCGTGTGGGCGGAGTCTCTCTGCAGGCGCACTGCACTCGCAACCAAATCAATCAAAAACAGCCAATCAGAAGAGCGTGTGGGCGGAGTCTCTCTGCAGGCGCACTGCACTCGCAACCAAATCAATCAAAAACAGCCAATCAGAAGAGCGTGTGGGCGGAGTCTCTCTGCAGGCGCACTGCACTCGCAACCAAATCAATCAAAAACAGCCAATCAGAAGAGCGTGTGGGCGGAGTCTCTCTGCAGGCGCACTGCACTCGCAACCAAATCAATCAAAAACAGCCAATCAGAAGAGCGTGTGGGCGGAGTCTCTTTGCAGGCGCACTGCACTCGCAACCAAATCAATCAAAAACAGCCAATCAGAAGAGCGTGTGGGCGGAGTCTCTCTGCAGGCGCACTGCACTCGCAACCAAATCAATCAAAAACAGCCAATCAGAAGAGCGTGTGGGCGGAGTCTCTCTGCAGACGCACTGCACTCGCAACCAAATCAATCAAAAACAGCCAATCAGAAGAGCGTGTGGGCGGAGTCTCTCTGCAGGCGCACTGCACTCGCAACCAAATCAATCAAAAACAGCCAATCAGAAGAGCGTGTGGGCGGAGTCTCTCTGCAGGCGCACTGCACTCGCAACCAAATGAAGACATACATAATCAAAATAATAAATATTACACCCTTTTAAGAGTGACTGAAACAGTATTTGTCATAGAATACACTTGTTTGTTCACAGTTTAAATGTGTTTGTTTGTGGTCTGAGGTGAATTATCTTTTTATTTTGATACGGCTAAAAATGATATTCAAACTCTTATGAGATGCTTTTAACATTAAATAAAGCACATAATCAGTACCTGAGATTATCATTGTCATACTTTGTGCGTTGTTAACATGGAAAAGACTCTGAACATTTGATGTCCACTTCAGACCAACCAATGGTGCGGTCGGGCAAGTGTGTCCTCACGACACTCTGCAGCTTTAATGTTCCTCTGTCTGATAAACGAGAGTGTGTTTAACAGCTCCGGTACACACAGAGGTCAAAGCCCTGGACACACACTGAGCTGCTGCTCGCCGCGGCCCCAGACCAAGGGTCACGACAGAACAACTGAGAGCCACTGACAACCTAATTAGAGCCGTTGGGGGACGAGGGACCCCGGCTCTAAACGTCTGCCCCGCAACACTAATGGGGCCATGTCTGCATTGTCGTCAGCTGACCTCTGAGCCGCCCAGCAGACGCAGCTCTCAGACAGAGAAGCTCAAGAGCAGGAGGTTTATCTGAGGGCTGGCCGGGTTCGGGTGAGAAAGCGAGCGAGCGATAGCATCAGTTATCACCCAGAGTGCTCGCCATTAACAGTCATGAGACATTAGCTTTATCAGAGCGCATGAATATCAGGATGAGATGTTTGTAAAGTGCGTCATTAACCTCATGCACTCGTATGAGTGACCGGATACAATAAAGAGCACAAATACATTACTGGAGCGGTTAATACTCGATGAGGCTCAAACTGAGCACGTTTGGCAGAACAGAGATGAGAGTTGGACACAAGTGCCAGAAAGCAGAAGTGTTGAAGTGTTCATGACGTTTAGGTGGAGCTGTGTTGTGCCAGATAATATTCAACGGCTTCTCAGGAGAAAAGAAAAGTGCATCCAGCCTGCGGCCTAATGAGAGCAAGACACGAGACAATAGCATCTCTCATGAGCCACACACTCACACACACACACACACACACACACTGTCTGCGCGGTTTGCATCCTGATCGGGTGACATCGTTAACAATCATCACTCGGACAGCGGGAAGTGGAGTGTCGTCCGGCACAGATCAGGTTAGTCTGTCGCAAATGAAAGATCTGGACGGCATTCACACGCATATACAGTAAACACCACCCGTCTACACACACACACACACACACACCGACAGGGGCTCAAAAATATTAACAAACGCTCTTCCAGTAACACTCGTTCAACGTTATCTGGTCTTTCATAATGTTCTCAAAACATTAACACAAAAACATTATTCATGGTGTGTTTTAATGCTATGTTTCAGTTGGACGTTATTTAAATGTTGTTTCAGAACATTCAGAAAATATTCAAAAGTAACGTTGCCTTAACGTTTGAAGAATGACACAATGTAACGTTCCCTTAACGTTTGAAGAATGACACAATGTAACGTTCCCATAACGTTTGAAGAATGACACAATGTAACGTTCCCTTAACGTTTGAAGAATGATACAATGTAACGTTCCCTTAACGTTTGAAGAATGACACAATGTAACGTTCCCATAACGTTTGAAGAATGACACAATGTAACGTTCCCTTAACGTTTGAAGAATGATACAATGTAACGTTCCCTTAACGTTTGAAGAATGACACAATGTAACGTTCCCATAACGTTTGAAGAATGACACAATGTAACGTTCCCTTAACGTTTGAAGAATGATACAATGTAACGTTCCCTTAACGTTTGAAGAATGACACAATGTAACGTTCCCTTAACGTTTGAAGAACGACACAATGTAACGTTCCCTTAACGTTTGAAGAATGACACAATGTAACGTTCTCTTAACGTTTGAAGAATGACACAATGTAACGTTCCCTTAACGTTTGAAGAATGATACAATGTAACGTTCCCTTAACGTTTGAAGAATGACACAATGTAACGTTCCCTTAACGTTTGAAGAATGACACAATGTAACGTTCCCTTAACGTTTGAAGAATGACACAATGTAACGTTCCCATAACGTTTGAAGAATGACACAATGTAACGTTCTCTTAACGTTTGAAGAATGACACAATGTAACGTTCCCTTAACGTTTGAAGAATGATACAATGTAACGTCCCCTTAATGTTTGAAGAATGACACAATGTAACGTTCCCTTAATGTTTGAAGAATGATACAATGTAACGTTCCCTTAACGGTTGAAGAATGATACAATGTAACGTTCCCATAACGTTTGAAGAATGACACAATGTAACGTCCCCTTAACGTTTGAAGAATGACACAATGTAACGTTCCCTTAACGTTTGAAGAATGATACACTGTAACGTTCCCTTAACGTTTGAAGAATGACACAATGTAACGTTCCCTTAACGTTTGAAGAATGACACAATGTAACGTTCCCTTAACGTTTGAAGAATGACACAATGTAACGTTCCCTTAATGTTTGATGAATGATACAATGTAACGTTCCCTTAACGTTTGAAGAATGACACAATGTAACGTTCCCTTAACGTTTGAAGAATGACACAATGTAATGTTCCCTTAACGTTTGAAGAATGACACAATGTAACGTTCTCTTAACGTTTGAAGAATGACACAATGTAACGTTCCCTTAACGTTTGAAGAATGACACAATGTAACGTTCCCTTAACGTTTGAAGAATGACACAATGTAACGTTCCCTTAACGTTTGAAGAATGACACAATGTAACGTTCCCTTAACGTTTGATGAATGATACAATGTAACGTTCCCTTAACGTTTGAAGAATGACACAATGTAACGTTCCCTTAACGCTTGAAGAATGACACAATGTAACGTTCCCTTAACGTTTGAAGAATGACACAATGTAACGTTCTCTTAACGTTTGAAGAATGACACAATGTAACGTTCCCTTAACGTTTGATGAATGATACAATGTAACGTTCCCTTAACGTTTGAAGAATGACACAATGTAACGTTCCCTTAACGTTTGAAGAATGACACAATGTAACGTTCTCTTAACGTTTGAAGAATGACACAATGTAACGTTCCCTTAACGTTTGAAGAATGACACAATGTAACGTTCTCTTAACGTTTGAAGAATGACACAATGTTACGTTCCCTTAACGTTTGAAGAATGACACAATGTAACGTTCCCTTAACGTTTGAAGAATGATACAATGTAACGTTCCCTTAACGTTTGAAGAATGACACAATGTAACGTTCCCTTAACGTTTGAAGAATGATACAATGTAACGTTCCCTTAACGTTTGAAGAATGACACAATGTAACGTTCCCTTAACGTTTGAAGAATGATACAATGTAACGTTCCCTTAACGTTTGAAGAATGACACAATGTAACGTTCCCTTAACGTTTGATGAATGATACAATGTAACGTTCCCTTAACGTTTGAAGAATGACACAATGTAACGTTCCCTTAACGTTTGAAGAATGATACAATGTAACGTTCCCTTAACGTTTGAAGAATGACACAATGTAACGTTCCCTTAACGTTTGAAGAATGATACAATGTAACGTTCCCTTAACGCTTGAAGAATGACACAATGTAACGTTCCCTTAACATTTGAAGAATGACACAATGTAACGTTCCCTTAACGTTTGAAGAATGATACAATGTAACGTTCCCTTAACGTTTGAAGAATGATACAATGTAACGTTCCCTTAACGTTTGAAGAATGACACAATGTAACGTTCCCTTAACGTTTGAAGAATGATACAATGTAACGTTCCCTTAACGTTTGAAGAATGACACAATGTAACGTTCCCTTAACGTTTGAAGAATGATACAATGTAACGTTCCCTTAACGTTTGAAGAATGACACAATGTAACGTTCCCTTAACGTTTGAAGAATGACACAATGTAACGTTCCCTTAACGCTTGAAGAATGACACAATGTAACGTTCCCTTAACGTTTGAAGAATGACACAATGTAACGTTCTCTTAACGTTTGAAGAATGACACAATGTAACGTTCCCTTAACGTTTGATGAATGATACAATGTAACGTTCCCTTAACGTTTGAAGAATGACACAATGTAACGTTCCCTTAACGTTTGAAGAATGACACAATGTAACGTTCTCTTAACGTTTGAAGAATGACACAATGTAACGTTCCCTTAACGTTTGAAGAATGACACAATGTAACGTTCTCTTAACGTTTGAAGAATGACACAATGTAACGTTCTCTTAACGTTTGAAGAATGACACAATGTAACATTCCCTTAACGTTTGAAGAATGATACAATGTAACGTTCCCTTAACGTTTGAAGAATGACACAATGTTACGTTCCCTTAACGTTTGAAGAATGACACAATGTAACGTTCCCTTAACGTTTGAAGAATGATACAATGTAACGTTCCCTTAACGTTTGAAGAATGACACAATGTAACGTTCCCTTAACGTTTGAAGAATGATACAATGTAACGTTCCCTTAACGTTTGAAGAATGACACAATGTAACGTTCCCTTAACGTTTGAAGAATGATACAATGTAACGTTCCCTTAACGTTTGAAGAATGACACAATGTAACGTTCCCTTAACGTTTGAAGACTGACACAATGTAACGTTCCCTTAACGTTTGAAGAATGACACAATGTAACGTTCCCTTAACGTTTGAAGAATGATACAATGTAACGTTACCTTAACGTTTGAAGAATGACACAATGTAACGTTCCCTTAACGTTTGAAGAATGACACAATGTAACGTTCCCTTAACGTTTGAAGAATGATACAATGTAACGTTCCCTTAACGTTTGAAGAATGATACAATGTAACGTTCCCTTAACTCTTGAAGAATGACACAATGTAACGTTCCCTTAACGTTTGAAGAATGACACAATGTAACGTTCTCTTAACGTTTGAAGAATGACACAATATAACGTTCCCTTAACGTTTGAAGAATGACACAATGTAACGTTCCCTTAACGTTTGAAGAATGACACAATGTAACGTTCCCTTAACGTTTGAAGAATGATACAATGTAACGTTCCCTTAACGTTTGAAGAATGACACAATGTAACGTTCTCTTAACGTTTGAAGAATGATACAATGTAACGTTCCCTTAACGTTTGAAGAATGACACAATGTAACGTTCCCTTAACGTTTGAAGAATGACACAATGTAACGTTCCCTTAACGTTTGAAGAATGACACAATGTAACGTTCTCTTAACGTTTGAAGAATGATACAATGTAACGTTCCCTTAACGTTTGAAGAATGACACAATGTAACGTTCCCTTAACATTTGAAGAATGACACAATGTAACGTTCTCTTAACGTTTGAAGAATGACACAATGTAACGTTCCCTTAACGTTTGAAGAATGACACAATGTAACGTTCCCTTAACGTTTGAAGAATGACACAATGTAACGTTCTCTTAACGTTTGAAGAATGATACAATGTAACGTTCCCTTAACGTTTGAAGAATGACACAATGTAACGTTCCCTTAACATTTGAAGAATGACACAATGTAACGTTCTCTTAACGTTTGAAGAATGATACAATGTAACGTTCCCTTAACGTTTGAAGAATGATACAATGTAACGTTCCCTTAACGTTTGAAGAATGACACAATGTAACGTTCCCTTAACGTTTGAAGAATGATACAATGTAACGTTCCCTTAACGTTTGAAGAATGACACAATGTAACGTTCCCTTAACGTTTGAAGAATGACACAATGTAACGTTCCCTTAACGTTTGAAGAATGACACAATGTAACGTTCCCTTAACGTTTGAAGAATGATACAATGTAACGTTACCTTAACGTATGAAGAATGACACAATGTAACGTTCCCTTAACGTTTGAAGAATGACACAATGTAACGTTCCCTTAACGTTTGAAGAATGATACAATGTAACGTTCCCTTAACGTTTGAAGAATGATACAATGTAACGTTCCCTTAACGTTTGAAGAATGACACAATGTAACGTTCCCTTAACGTTTGAAGAATGACACAATGTAACGTTCCCTTAACGTTTGAAGAATGACACAATGTAACGTTCCCTTAACGTTTGAAGAATGATACAATGTAACGTTACCTTAACGTATGAAGAATGACACAATGTAACGTTCCCTTAACGTTTGAAGAATGACACAATGTAACGTTCCCTTAACGTTTGAAGAATGACACAATGTAACGTTCCCTTAACATTTGAAGAATGACACAATGTAACGTTCTCTTAACGTTTGAAGAATGATACAATGTAACGTTCCCTTAACGTTTGAAGAATGATACAATGTAACGTTCCCTTAACGTTTGAAGAATGACACAATGTAACGTTCCCTTAACGTTTGAAGAATGATACAATGTAACGTTCCCTTAACGTTTGAAGAATGACACAATGTAACGTTCCCTTAACGTTTGAAGAATGACACAATGTAACGTTCCCTTAACGTTTGAAGAATGACACAATGTAACGTTCCCTTAACGTTTGAAGAATGATACAATGTAACGTTACCTTAACGTATGAAGAATGACACAATGTAACGTTCCCTTAACGTTTGAAGAATGACACAATGTAACGTTCCCTTAACATTTGAAGAATGACACAATGTAACGTTCTCTTAACGTTTGAAGAATGATACAATGTAACGTTCCCTTAACGTTTGAAGAATGATACAATGTAACGTTCCCTTAACGTTTGAAGAATGACACAATGTAACGTTCCCTTAACGTTTGAAGAATGATACAATGTAACGTTCCCTTAACGTTTGAAGAATGACACAATGTAACGTTCCCTTAACGTTTGAAGAATGACACAATGTAACGTTCCCTTAACGTTTGAAGAATGACACAATGTAACGTTCCCTTAACGTTTGAAGAATGATACAATGTAACGTTACCTTAACGTATGAAGAATGACACAATGTAACGTTCCCTTAACGTTTGAAGAATGACACAATGTAACGTTCTCTTAACGTTTGAAGAATGATACAATGTAACGTTCCCTTAACGTTTGAAGAATGACACAATGTAACGTTCCCTTAACATTTGAAGAATGACACAATGTAACGTTCTCTTAACGTTTGAAGAATGACACAATGTAACGTTCCCTTAACGTTTGAAGAATGACACAATGTAACGTTCCCTTAACGTTTGAAGAATGACACAATGTAACGTTCTCTTAACGTTTGAAGAATGATACAATGTAACGTTCCCTTAACGTTTGAAGAATGACACAATGTAACGTTCCCTTAACATTTGAAGAATGACACAATGTAACGTTCTCTTAACGTTTGAAGAATGATACAATGTAACGTTCCCTTAACGTTTGAAGAATGATACAATGTAACGTTCCCTTAACGTTTGAAGAATGACACAATGTAACGTTCCCTTAACGTTTGAAGAATGATACAATGTAACGTTCCCTTAACGTTTGAAGAATGATACAATGTAACGTTCCCTTAACGTTTGAAGAATGACACAATGTAACGTTCCCTTAACGTTTGAAGAATGATACAATGTAACGTTCCCTTAACGTTTGAAGAATGACACAATGTAACGTTCCCTTAACGTTTGAAGAATGACACAATGTAACGTTCCCTTAACGTTTGAAGAATGACACAATGTAACGTTCCCTTAACGTTTGAAGAATGACACAATGTAACGTTCCCTTAACGTTTGAAGAATGACACAATGTAACGTTCCCTTAACGTTTGATGAATGACACAATGTAACGTTCCCTTAACGTTTGAAGAATGATACAATGTAACGTTACCTTAACGTATGAAGAATGACACAATGTAACGTTCCCTTAACGTTTGAAGAATGACACAATGTAACGTTCCCTTAACGTTTGAAGAATGATACAATGTAACGTTCCCTTAACGTTTGAAGAATGATACAATGTAACGTTCTCTTAACGTTTGAACGTTTTAATATTTTGAATGTTCAGAGAATAATGTTTTCATAACTTCATATGAATATTCTTATAACATGTTTTTGTTAGCTGGGATTTGTTCAGTTTTGGTTGATTTAAATCACACATGAACTGAAAAAATACAATAATCAAACGTGTAAATGAAACAATAAACATGTTCATGATATTCCATTCAAAATATTATGGGTTTGTGTTGAATATTAAATAATGTTTTTCTGAAACATTTCCAACTAAAGTTTTTCAGAGAACGTTCTCATAATCCAGAAAAAAAGGTTTTTTGACTGGCCAGGGAATATTCAGAAATAATGTTTTCATAACTTCATGGGCAACATTCTTTCTTAGGACATATTTAGAATAACGCAAAGCCTCACAATAATCAAATAAACTGTCACTGATCAATGAGTGATTTTCTTCTGTTCGTGTCGTGTGTCTATTGTCTGATGTAATAATCACTAATCAAATATTAAACTGTCCGCTGGATATGGAGGGGTGCGGATGAATATTTGATGAGCTGTGTTATTTACACGTTTGTGGCGGCGGTCGGTGTTTGTGAAGGTGAAGGCTTTGACTGTCCTCAGATCAGCGGACAGTGACACCTGCTGCTGGAGCAGAGCCGCTCGCCCATTACACCGCTGTGTGTGTGTGTGTGTGTGTTCTGTGTGTGTGTGTGTGTGTTCTGTGTGTGTGTGTGTGTGTGTGTGTGTTCTGTGTGTGTGTTCTCTGTGTGTGTGTGTGTGTGTGTGTGTGTTCTGTGTGTGTTCTGTGTGTGTGTTCTGTGTGTGTGTTCTCTGTGTGTGTTATGTGTGTGTGTGTGTGCGTGTGTGTGTGTGTGTGTGTGTGTGTTCTGTGTGTGTGTGTGTGTGTGTGTGTGTGTGTTCTGTGTGTGTGTGTGTGTGTGTGTGTGTGTGTGTGTGTGTGTTCTGTGTGTGTGTGTGTTCTGTGTGTGTTCTGTGTGTGTGTTCTGTGTGTGTGTTCTGTGTGTGTGTTCTCTGTGTGTTCTGTGTGTGTGTTCTGTGTGTGTGTTCTGTGTGTGTGTTCTCTGTGTGTGTGTGTGTTCTGTGTGTGTGTTCTGTGTGTGTTCTGTGTGTGTGTGTTCTGTGTGTGTGTTCTGTGTGTGTTCTGTGTGTGTGTTCTGTGTGTGTGTTCTGTGTGTGTTCTGTGTGTGTGTTCTGTGCGTGTTCTGTGTGTGTGTTCTTTGTGTGTTCTGTGTGTTCTGTGTGTGTGTTCTGTGTGTGTGTTCTGTGTGTGTCTTCTGTGTGTGTGTGTGTTTTGTGTGTGTTCTGTGTGTGTGTTCTGTGTGTGTGTTCTGTGTGTGTGTTCTGTGTGTGTGTTCTCTGTGTGTGTGTGTTC
>CM042242.1:71050034-71075277 GCA_023566225.1 Romanogobio albipinnatus | reverse complement strand
GTTTGAAGAATGACACAATGTAACGTTCCCTTAACGTTTGAAGAATGATACAATGTAACGTTCCCTTAACGTTTGAAGAATGACACAATGTAACGTTCCCTTAACGTTTGAAGAATGACACAATGTAACGTTCCCTTAACATTTGAAGAATGATACAATGTAACGTTCCCTTAACGTTTGAAGAATGACACAATGTAACGTTCCCTTAACGTTTGAAGAATGATACAATGTAACGTTCCCTTAACGTTTGAAGAATGACACAATGTAACGTTCCCTTAACGTTTGAAGAATGACACAATGTAACGTTCCCTTAACATTTGAAGAATGATACAATGTAACGTTCCCTTAACGTTTGAAGAATGACACAATGTAACGTTCCCTTAACGTTTGAAGAATGATACAATGTAACGTTCCCTTAACGTTTGAAGAATGACACAATGTAACGTTCCCTTAACGTTTGAAGAATGACACAATGTAACGTTCCCTTAACATTTGAAGAATGATACAATGTAACGTTCCCTTAACGTTTGAAGAATGACACAATGTAACGTTCCCTTAACGTTTGAAGAATGATACAATGTAACGTTCCCTTAACGTTTGAAGAATGACACAATGTAACGTTCCCTTAACGTTTGAAGAATGATACAATGTAACGTTCCCTTAACGTTTGAAGAATGATACAATGTAACGTTCCCTTAACGTTTGAAGAATGACACAATGTAACGTTCCCTTAACATTTGAAGAATGATACAATGTAACGTTCCCTTAACGTTTGAAGAATGATACAATGTAACGTTCCCTTAACGTTTGAAGAATGACACAATGTAACGTTCCCTTAACGTTTGAAGAATGATACAATGTAACGTTCCCTTAACGTTTGAAGAATGACACAATGTAACGTTCCCTTAACGTTTGAAGAATGATACAATGTAACGTTCCCTTAACGTTTGAAGAATGATACAATGTAACGTTCCCTTAACGTTTGAAGAATGACACAATGTAACGTTCCCTTAACATTTGAAGAATGATACAATGTAACGTTCCCTTAACGTTTGAAGAATGACACAATGTAACGTTCCCTTAACGTTTGAAGAATGATACAATGTAACGTTCCCTTAACGTTTGAAGAATGACACAATGTAACGTTCCCTTAACATTTGAAGAATGATACAATGTAACGTTCCCTTAACGTTTGAAGAATGACACAATGTAACGTTCCCTTAACGTTTGAAGAATGATACAATGTAACGTTCCCTTAACGTTTGAAGAATGACACAATGTAACGTTCTCTTAACGTTTGAAGAATGATACAATGTAACGTTCCCTTAACGTTTGAAGAATGATACAATGTAACGTTCCCTTAACGTTTGAAGAATGACACAATGTAACGTTCCCTTAACGTTTGAAGAATGACACAATGTAACGTTCCCTTAACGTTTGAAGAATGACACAATGTAACGTTCCCTTAACGTTTGAAGAATGACACAATGTAACGTTCCCTTAACATTTGAAGAATGATACAATGTAACGTTCCCTTAACGTTTGAAGAATGATACAATGTAACGTTCCCTTAACGTTTGAAGAATGACACAATGTAACGTTCCCTTAACGTTTGAAGAATGATACAATGTAACGTTCCCTTAACGTTTGAAGAATGACACAATGTAACGTTCCCTTAACGTTTGAAGAATGATACAATGTAACGTTCTCTTAACGTTTGAAGAATGACACAATGTAACGTTCCCTTAACGTTTGAAGAATGATACAATGTAACGTTCCCTTAACGTTTGAAGAATGATACAATGTAACGTTCCCTTAACGTTTGAAGAATGACACAATGTAACGTTCTCTTAACGTTTGAAGAATGACACAATGTAACATTCCCTTAACGTTTGAAGAATGATACAATGTAACGTTCCCTTAACGTTTGAAGAATGACACAATGTAACGTTCTCTTAACGTTTGAAGAATGACACAATGTAACGTTCCCTTAACGTTTGAAGAATGACACAATGTAACGTTCCCTTAACGTTTGAAGAATGATACAATGTAACGTTCTCTAAACGTTTGAAGAAACACACAATGTAACGTTCCCTTAACGTTTGAAGAATGATACAATGTAACGTTCCCTTAACGTTTGAAGAATGATACAATGTAACGTTCCCTTAACGTTTGAAGAATGACACAATGTAACGTTCCCTTAACGTTTGAAGAATGATACAATGTAACGTTCTCTTAACGTTTGAAGAATGACACAATGTAACGTTCCCTTAACGTTTGAAGAATGATACAATGTAACGTTCTCTTAACGTTTGAAGAAACACACAATGTAACGTTCCCTTAACGTTTGAAGAATGATACAATGTAACGTTCCCTTAACGTTTGAAGAATGATACAATGTAACGTTCTCTTAACGTTTGAAGAATGACACAATGTAACGTTCCCTTAACGTTTGAAGAATGACACAATGTAACGTTCCCTTAACGTTTGAAGAATGATACAATGGAACGTTCTCATGGCCAAGAAGAAACGTTAAAAAAAACTGGACATTTTGAACATTCTGGAATAATGTTTTAATGAGAATGTTATATATTTCCCAGTATAACCATCATCGCAGTGTCCGGCAAGGTTTTCCCACTTTCTGTTTATCGGCGGGTCACATGGAGATCTGTAATCCCGCGAGCGAACAGGTGTGTGTATCCACACGGATCAGTGTCATCAGGAGATTAGACGTGTGTTTGAGGGACAGCAAACCATGTGTGAGGATTAAAATAAGGCATTATTTCACATTATCCCTCTTTGCTCAGTGATCTTAATCCCGACCTGAGATATCATCAGCGTAACGGCGGAGCAGGAACTGCTCATCATGTCTGGAGCGGACGGCGTATGGCGTCAGGCGCTGCGGTCGGTCGGCGTTGGGCTGCCGCGATCGGGCCGAGACCGCAGAGGTGAACGGTTTGGGGGGAATTCATTAGCGTGCAGACAGGTGGCTAGTGTTACAGCGCGGCCGTGTCCGGGACCCTGCGCTGTAAGCAATACCGCGGGATGACATTTCCTCCAGGCCAACAGGGAGCTGATTAGAAAATGGTCTGTGATGAAACAACAAGGCTGCGATCTTTATCAGGCCTGAACATCCTCTCTCTCTCGCTGGCTCAGATGGCGTCTCCCGTGGGAGTTGCCTATAAGTACTCCATCAAGCCAACTGCATTAGTGTAATTTCGTCCCAGGAAATTAGCAGAGCCAAGCGGCGCCAATTAGAAGTCAATAGCTGGCTTTATTAATCGAGCTAGCCATCGCACTTGATTAGATTAAGCTGCGCGTGTGCGTGTGTGCACTTGCTGATTGCGTCTCATTGCTTCTTTCTGCAGCTCGGTTAAAGTCTGAGGGAAATACAGCAGAGCTCAAACAGGTGATCTCGTGTGAGTGTTTATGTTAATATCCAGCCGTAGATGTTTTATGGATCTGTTTTGCTGTGTTGATGCAATGTTTGCATTGCAGCTGAAGAACATCTGCGTCTCTTATAATGTCCTCCGCCACCTACTCATAGACGTGGGATTATAATACGCGCGATGGATTTGAGCGTAATCTCACGACGCTGTTACAATCCTCTAAATTGAATTTTTAATCCGTCTCCGACAAGGTCTGTGTTTCGAGAGGGCTGGTGACGAATGGAAACATTGATCAATCTGTTTCTTTTGTTTACAGTGCAATACAATCTTGTCGAAGCCTGACCACCAGACTGCCAAAATAAACTTTTGCTAATCTGCTAATGGTGAGTGAATCGAGAAAATGTACCTGCCATAAATATTCCTTACTGCAATATTTCAAACAATCTTACGTCCCATTGAGAAAGCATCATTGAGCTGTTTTGCCTCATCACACACTCTCATCTCACATCTCATTTAAGTTTTGGTCGAATAATGCTGGGTATTGCAAGAGGACGGACCAAATTATCTCTTTTTTCATTACGCTGGAGAACATTTTTAGACAGCCAAACTTTGACAAACACCGCAGTAAATATACACTATATTGCCAAAACTATTGGACCGGTTCAGGTGTTCGATCCCTTCATGGCCACATGCAGACGCTTCTACACACATCAGTGAGAGAATGGGCCGCTCTCAGGAGCTCAGAGAACTCAAGCTCTAGTCCTGCAGACGCTTCTACACACATCAGTGAGAGAATGGGCCGCTCTCAGGAGCTCAGAGAACTCAAGCTCTAGACCTGCAGACGCTTCTACACACATCAGTGAGAGAATGGACCGCTCTCAGGAGCTCAGAGAACTCAAGCTCTAGACCTGCAGACGCTTCTACACACATCAGTGAGAGAATGGGCCGCTCTCAGGAGCTCAGAGAACTCAAGCTCTAGACCTGCAGACGCTTCTACACACATCAGTGAGAGAATGGGCCGCTCTCAGGAGCTCAGAGAACTCCAGCTCTAGACCTGCAGACGCTTCTACACACATCAGTGAGAGAATGGGCCGCTCTCAGGAGCTCAGAGAACTCAAGCTCTAGACCTGCAGACGCTTCTACACACATCAGTGAGAGAATGGGCCGCTCTCAGGAGCTCAGAGAACTCAAGCTCTAGACCTGCAGACGCTTCTACACACATCAGTGAGAGAATGGGCCGCTCTCAGGAGCTCAGAGAACTCAAGCTCTAGACCTGCAGACGCTTCTACACACATCAGTGAGAGAATGGGCCGCTCTCAGGAGCTCAGAGAACTCAAGCTCTAGACCTGCAGACGCTTCTACACACATCAGTGAGAGAATGGGCCGCTCTCAGGAGCTCAGAGAACTCAAGCTCTAGACCTGCAGACGCTTCTACACACATCAGTGAGAGAATGGGCCGCTCTCAGGAGCTCAGAGAACTCAAGCTCTAGTCCTGCAGACGCTTCTACTCACATCAGTGAGAGAATGGGCCGCTCTCAGGAGCTCAGAGAACTCAAGCTCTAGGCCTGCAGACGCTTCTACACACATCAGTGAGAGAATGGACCGCTCTCAGGAGCTCAGAGAACTCAAGCTCTAGTCCTGCAGACGCTTCTACACACATCAGTGAGAGAATGGGCCGCTCTCAGGAGCTCAGAGAACTCAAGCTCTAGTCCTGCAGACGCTTCTACACACATCAGTGAGAGAATGGGCCGCTCTCAGGAGCTCAGAGAACTCAAGCTCTAGTCCTGCAGACGCTTCTACACACATCAGTGAGAGAATGGACCGCTCTCAGGAGCTCAGAGAACTCAAGCTCTAGACCTGCAGACGCTTCTACACACATCAGTGAGAGAATGGACCGCTCTCAGGAGCTCAGAGAACTCAAGCTCTAGTCCTGCAGACGCTTCTACACACATCAGTGAGAGAATGGACCGCTCTCAGGAGCTCAGAGAACTCAAGCTCTAGACCTGCAGACGCTTCTACACACATCAGTGAGAGAATGGGCCGCTCTCAGGAGCTCAGAGAACTCAAGCTCTAGACCTGCAGACGCTTCTACACACATCAGTGAGAGAATGGACCGCTCTCAGGAGCTCAGAGAACTCAAGCTCTAGTCCTGCAGACGCTTCTACACACATCAGTGAGAGAATGGGCCGCTCTCAGGAGCTCAGAGAACTCAAGCTCTAGTCCTGCAGACGCTTCTACACACATCAGTGAGAGAATGGACCGCTCTCAGGAGCTCAGAGAACTCAAGCTCTAGTCCTGCAGACGCTTCTACACACATCAGTGAGAGAATGGACCGCTCTCAGGAGCTCAGAGAACTCAAGCTCTAGTCCTGCAGACGCTTCTACACACATCAGTGAGAGAATGGACCGCTCTCAGGAGCTCAGAGAACTCAAGCTCTAGTCCTGCAGACGCTTCTACACACATCAGTGAGAGAATGGACCGCTCTCAGGAGCTCAGAGAACTCAAGCTCTAGTCCTGCAGACGCTTCTACACACATCAGTGAGAGAATGGGCCGCTCTCAGGAGCTCAGAGAACTCAAGCTCTAGTCCTGCAGACGCTTCTACACACATCAGTGAGAGAATGGACCGCTCTCAGGAGCTCAGAGAACTCAAGCTCTAGACCTGCAGACGCTTCTACACACATCAGTGAGAGAATGGGCCGCTCTCAGGAGCTCAGAGAACTCAAGCTCTAGACCTGCAGACGCTTCTACACACATCAGTGAGAGAATGGGCCGCTCTCAGGAGCTCAGAGAACTCAAGCTCTAGACCTGCAGACGCTTCTACACACATCAGTGAGAGAATGGGCCGCTCTCAGGAGCTCAGAGAACTCAAGCTCTAGTCCTGCAGACGCTTCTACACACATCAGTGAGAGAATGGGCCGCTCTCAGGAGCTCAGAGAACTCAAGCTCTAGTCCTGCAGACGCTTCTACACACATCAGTGAGAGAATGGACCGCTCTCAGGAGCTCAGAGAACTCAAGCTCTAGTCCTGCAGACGCTTCTACACACATCAGTGAGAGAATGGACCGCTCTCAGGAGCTCACAGAACTCAAGCGTGGGGCCGTGATCGCTGGACACCTGTGCAATAAGTCCAAATATTATATTAAATATTCCACGCTCAACTGCTAGTGGGATTATAACAAAGTGGAAGCGATTGGGAGCAACAGCAACTCAGCCAATCACAGAGTGGGGTCAGCGCATGCTGAGGGTCACAGAAAGTCGCCAACTTTCTGCAGAGTCAAGAGCTCCAGACCTCCAAACTTCTGTGGCCTTCAGATGAGCTCAAGAACAGTGTGTAGAGCTTCATGGAATGGGTTTCCATGGCCGAGCAGCTCATCCAAGCGTTACAGCACCAAGTGCAATGCAAAGCGTGGGATGCAGTGGGGTAAAGCGCGCCGCCACTGGACTCTAGAGCAGTGGAGACGTGTTCTCTGAGTGACCAATCACGCTTCATTGGTCGGACAATTTCATGCTCCCAACTTTGCGGGATCAGTTTGGGGACGGCCCCTTCCTGTCCCAGCATGACTGCGCTCCAGTGCTCAAAGCATCGCTCCATAAAGACATGGATGAGGAGTTTGGTGTGGAGGAACTGGACTGGCCTGCACAGAGTCCTGACCTCAACCCGATAGAACACCTTTGGGATGAATTAGAGCGGAGACTGAGAGCCAGGCCTTCTCGTCCAACATCACAGATGCGCTTCTAGAAGAATCCCCATAAACACACTCCTAACCCTTGAGGACAGAAGAGCTGAAGCTGTTAGAGCTCCATATTAAACCCTACAGATTGGGAATGGGATGGCAGTAAATATAGTGTATTTGTGTGTCATCTGAATACATATGATAAGAATTGCCATAGATGGATACCAGTGGGCACAATATCGGACCCAAAATAGAGCCTTGAGGGACACCATATTTTAAAGGAGACCACAGAGGATGCCAACCTCACACTGCAAACGATCTAGGAGAATCGAATAATCTTGAATGCACTGACACTATTGGACGAGAACTGAACTGAGCTCATTCCGTAATGGATGATCTTTGCACAGTTATTGAACGGAACTGATTCAACACCGATGAACAATGACACTATTGTCTTTTTATAGCAGTTTTACAGCTGAACAAATTCAGTTTGCATCACTGATCAATATTTTCCTGCTTTGAAACAGAAATAAAGCTGACTTCAGTGGAAAAAGGTTCTTTAGATTATTCAAATGTTCCTCACACTAGGAAACGGTTGTTTCGAGGAACTGAAATGGTTCATCTATGGGAAAACCCTCTTTATGTTTAAGAGTGTAACCTAAATAATCTTGTGTCAGGTTCCCTCGTCTGCTAAAGCACGGCGACAGCGGCGCCGGCTCGAGGAGGAACAGAGTCTGTGAAGCTTGAGAAAATATGGAGAAAGCCGTCAGCGTAACTGACTAACTGCTCACACTGGCAGAGCGCTCGATAGAGGATTGATTTATCTCCCTAACAGTCTTTCCACCAAAACTTTGATTTCCCAGCTCCCACAGTATTAGATGAAATGAAACGCTCCCGTGTTTCTGACAGAATGTCTGTAGATGTGGCTCGGGTTCCTCCTTCAATGGGAAGACGTCTGATCCCTCAGTAAAGAAGTTAAAGCTAAAGACCATAATAATAATAATGAAAAAGACAAATCATTGTAAATGTAAAAGTATAGCAGATCTCACAGCACAGCTATAACGATAATGACACAGAGGAACGATATCACTGAATGCTTTTTTACAGCTGATGAACAATAAGACAGCCAATCACGCACCCAACCAGAAGATGTTCCAAGAACGTTTTCCCTATGAAAACTTTTTTATTTTTAAGTTCAAAAATGCAGGCCGTAATTATGTCTTGAACAATGGGGGGGACCAAAGGATTTTTGTTTTGTTGGTCTTTTTATTTAAATAAATTGAATATTAAATTATTAAAAGGGATTTAAGGGTATAAAGAAGAAATAAAAATGGATAAAGTTGTTAGGTCTAATTATAGCCTAGTTGTGAAGTAATCAATTTAAACTCTGCGCAAATAATAATTTTTAGAAATATACACATTTACTCTTGTTTGTATGTCTAATATGTCAAAAATGTAAAAAGCGTTTCGTGTTGCATCCAAGCAACATTTTCATGATGGAAATCGCTGGCTTAAAACAACCCAATCACTGGCTTAAAACAACCCAATCACTGGTTTAAAACAACCCAATCGCTGAGTTAAAACAACCCAATCACTGGCTTAAAACAACCCAATCCCTGGATTAAAACAACCCAATCACTGGATTAAAACAACCCAATCGCTGGCTTAAAACAACCCAATCGCTGGCTTAAAACAACCCAATCCCTGGATTAAAACAACCCAATCGCTGGATTAAAACAACCCAATCGCTGGTTTAAAACAACCCAATCACTGGATTAAAACAACCCAATCGCTGGATTAAAACAACCCAATCGCTGGATTAAAACAACCCAATCGCTGGATTAAAACAACCCAATCGCTGGTTTAAAACAACTCAATAACTGTCTTAAAACAACCCAATCACTGGATTAAAACAACCCAATCGCTGGATTAAAACAACCCAATCGCTGGATTAAAACAACCCAATAACTGGTTTAAAACAACCCAATCGCTGGGTTAAAACAACCCAATCGCTGGATTAAAACAACCCAATCGCTGGTTTAAAACAACCCAATCACTGGATTAAAACAACCCAATCGCTGGATTAAAACAACCCAATCGCTGGATTAAAACAACCCAATCGCTGGATTAAAACAACCCAATCGCTGGTTTAAAACAACTCAATAACTGTCTTAAAACAACCCAATCACTGGATTAAAACAACCCAATCGCTGGATTAAAACAACCCAATCGCTGGATTAAAACAACTCAATAACTGGTTTAAAACAACCCAATCGCTGGGTTAAAACAACCCAATCGCTGGATTAAAACAACCCAATCGCTGAGTTAAAACAACTCAATAACTGGCTTAAAACAACCCAATTGCTGGATTAAAACAACCCAATCGCTGGTTTAAAACAACCCAATAACTGTCTTAAAACAACCCAATCGCTGGTTTAAAACAACCCAATCATTGATTTAAAACAACCCAATCACAGGCTTAAAACAACCCAATCACTGGCTCAAAACAACCCAATCACTGGGTTAAAACAACCCAATCACTGGCTTAAAACAACCCAATCGCTGGCTTAAAACAACCCAATCGCTGGTTTAAAACAACCCAATCGCTGTCTTAAAACAACCCAATCGCTGGCTTAAAACAACCCAATCACTGGGTTAAAACAACAGAATCACTGGCTTAAAACAACCCAATCACTGGCTTAAAACAACCCAATCGCTGGGTTAAAACAACCCAATCACTGGTTTAAAACAACCCAATCGCTGGGTATGTCCATTTTTAACCCAACTTGAGTTGTTTTTAACCCAGAGTGTATTGTAAACTATTTACATTATTCATTGCATATCCTGGAAGCTAATAAAGTTATCTCTATAGTCATATTCTCGTAGTGAACGGGCCTTTAGAGGTTTCCTCTGTCACTAACTCTAATATGCTGCTGGAGTTAGTGTGCGGCTTCAGCTCTATGAGCGGTTCCCACCATGGCTCTTGGGTCATCGGTCCCGCTTCTCCCTTCGGCTCAGTTTGAGTGCTGATGGATATCAGTCGTGTTTATGACCTGTCGGCATTCCAGCTCACCTGAGCTCTGCCTGAACCGTCTCCAACACACACCTCATGCTCGGCCAGCACAGTTCTGCTCTCAGCACTCATACCTCTAGCTTATTCTCTTTTGTATGATTTCCAAATTGGCACAAAAACTGCAACAGTGCAATAATGTTCTAACATAACAGCAGGTTCAGGCTCATACTCAAGTCCAGAAAACAAGGCCAAATGTACTGTTAACATGAAGGACTTCTCCATATTGATTCTTCAGAGGCGTTTAGTCATATTTTGAATTATGCATTGTGTTGTCTTTCAGCGTTAAAGGAAACGTCTACATTATATTATTATGGTTTATTATTTCAGCCTTGTTTCAATGAACAGAGATGTTTTAGTTAACGATATTAACCATGAAGAGAAACGCACAGGTATGAGTGATTATGCCACGCCTTCTCATGAATAATTCAGGGCCTCTACTGATGATGTAGAGGTCTATAACAGCACTGATGGACGGACGGACGGACGCCCACTCCTCACTGAGTCTGACAATCCCACGCTCCCATTAATATCACAGATATTGTAACAATATCCTTCTTGTCAGTCGATGTCTGAGAGGCGTGTATTACTGCTTCATGCCCTGAGCGGATGCTGAAAGTCCCAAACTATGTTCTCAGCTCTTATGAATGTCTAATGTTTACTCAACGATCCTCTGCTCGTCCATCATCACAAAGATCACCATTGAGTTCTGGAATCATGTGAGAGCGGCATCGAGGGCATGACCGCAGATGTGCCCGACCGCACCAGCGCATCTCTACTGGCGCTATCATTCATCTTCGATTGGGAACGTTGACAAAACGCTCTAAGAACATACTTTGTTTTATAACTGATGAACTTTACACACTTCTTGATCTGAATCCACACTAATCTGAATGACACTATGTCAAGTCAAGTCAGCTTTATTTATATAGCGCTTTTAACAATGTAGATTGTCTCAGAGCAGCTTTACAGTGTTAAACAGGAAAATAATGCAGCATAATTTTATTCAGCTGTATAGCCATTTGATGTCATCAGTTCATTTCAGTTTCCATACGGTGACAGTGTGGGCTTTAGATCAGTAATTAGATCAGTAATTTAGTTTATATGGTTAATTTAGTTTATTAATTCGATTTATTTCGATGTTTAGTTGAAAAATTTTAGTGTCCCCAACTGAGCACGCCAAGCCAGAGGCAACAGTGGCAAGGAAACCCAAACCCCATCAGGAGCAGAATGGAGGAAAATAAACCTTGGGAGAAACCAGGCTCAGTCGGGGGGGCAGTTCTCCTCTGGCCAATTAACAAACAGCGTATGATTATTATTATTATTATTATTATTATTATTATTATTATTATTATTATTATTATTATTATTATTCTGGCAGCTTTACAGGTCAGAGGTCATAATAGATCGGAATATTGGAACAATCGGAGTCATCCCGCTGGAGACGGGTTTATTGAGGATGCCGTGTCGATGAGGCAGTTGCAGGGGGAGGCTAATCACGGTCTCTCAGACACTTCAGGGTCATGTGTTGGTCTTCTCTGGGCGCAGGTCCAGCATCTGATCTGGATCCGGCCCGGATCCGGCTGACTGCAGTAAACCTCGGGATAAACAGAGAGACTAGCATTAGCGTAGATGCCATTCTTCTGATGATGTCACGAGTACATCAGGTGTTATGGGAAGTGTTCCTGGTTCCGGCTGACCTAGTTAATGCAGCCTAACAATTAATCAGCCCAAATTCCTAAGAGCAGAATTTGACTCGTAGCTGATTAAGTTTACATCATTGATTCTCCTGTGTGTTACTGTAACGCTGCATTGAGACGATCTGTACTGTATAAAGCGCTGTGGTGGCAGTTATACAGATGTTAATATGAGCCCTCGAAAACCATTAGCAAATCCACACTACATCAAAGAAAACACAACACAGAATGGGAATGTAGTTGTGTTGGTTTTCACTGAGAGTCGGCGCAGATCAGTCCATCTCCAGGATGACTTCAAACACGTTTAGCACACGCGAGAATGCGTCACATGACAGCGGTGGAATGCAGCTGTTGACAAACATCACAGGTTAACGAGACGAGCAAAGTCAAAACCTGTGAGCAACAGCTCAGATAAGATCCGTTTCCTAACACTGAAGTGACCATTCTAGAAGTCAATACGACGACGTCATGTGCCAGATTGACCTCACTCTTGACACTCCAGTACATGGTTCTTATTTGGTAATCTTTTATTTTGATGGTCCACTTTACTAACTATAAGTAACTTTGTGACTACATGTCAACCAGCAGTCATTAGAGTATTAGTAACTGTCTGCTTAAAGTGTTGCTTGCTTATGATTTAACTTTAGTGAGTGTGTAGAGTCGCTGTTTGAGCGTGAACAACATCTGCAAAGTCACGACGCTCAAAGTTTAAAGAGATATTTAAGGACTACAACGAGTCAGTGACATCACTAACCCTAACATTAGCATAACCCCGCCCCCGGGAACATGTGGAGTTGTTGTAGTCGACATATATTGATACAGTACAAACACAAACGCAATCGCATGTCATAAAGCAAGATGACATCATCAGTTATAACCGTAACAACACTCTAAAAACTGCTGGGTTAAAAATAACTCAAGTTGGGTTGAAAATGGACTAACCCAGCAATTGGGTTGTTTTAAGCCAGCGGTTGGGTTAAATGTTTGCTTAAAACAACCCAATTGCTGCACTAAACTATCCCTGTTCTCTCTTCATCAGCAGATATTCTCTGGCTCATCTTACCCCACACCAGCGCAGTCAAGAGATTATCATGACAGAATATGCTAATCAATGACTGAAGATGGTTAACTCATAAACTCATCAACTAACCAATCAGAAACATCCTGTCTCTTCTTCTGGAGTCTCTCCATCATTGTCCGACTCGGGTTTGATCATAAAAGGCTGAACAGTTTCAGTGTGTGTGTGTGTGCGTGAGGTCATCAGAGCTGCTGACACGAGCTCTTGAAGCTCCGCCCTCTTCCTGAAAGGGGGCGAGTAGCAGCAGCTAATTTGCATTTAAAGGGACTCACACAAAAACTGTGTGTTTTTGCCAAGCGGCTCCTGAAGCCGATACTGAAGGGCCTTAAACTGCAGTTCATGGACTGGCCACTAGAGACAGACTCCAGGAGGAGCAGAATCTCCTTGAGCTCATGTTAAAATGCCCAACTTTACAGCAGAAGAACACATGTTTACAGTCTGGGACAGATTGACGACTGTGAGGGGGGGAATGTTTTTATAACTCATTCGTTTACATTATAAAAAGTTCTGCATAATTATGGTCATGGCAACTTTGAGTGACAGGTGGATTGCCATTTGTCTGCTGTCTGTTCGTCATAACCTCAGCTCCGCCCACGTCCCGCCTCTTTGCCCATTGTCTGTTATCCGGGAGTGACTCGCTGACAAGATGGCGACGGCCAGCTCGACCCGACTTTACGCTTCAGGACTCTCTTCAGATCCTACAGGGGACGCCACAGACACTACGTCCAGATTTTTTTTACAGTTTTAACATGCTATAAACATGATCTGTGGGGTATTTTGAGCTAAACCGTCACATACACACTCCGGGGAACATCAGAGACTTATTTTACATCTTGTAAAAAGTATATTTACGAGCTTAATTGAAAAACTAAATTGAAACTAAATCCATAAAGTGATGGAACCCCTAAAAGCATCTTTTCTAAGATGATTTTTTTTAAATGTCTCTATAAAGACGGTGACTGCAGCTGTTTGAAAACGCGAGATGCAGGACAAATGGAAAAGGTCTAGAGTCCCATTGTTTAACTTTAGATGCTGCACTGCAATGAGTTTAACTCGTGTTGCATTGAACTTCAGTAATATCCTAAACGTACTACACTGAATTTGTACTGTATTGAACTGCAGGCAGTGAACTACTGTAGCTACTTAAGTACACAGTTAAAAGCATTTCATCTGCAGTAGTTTTCATTTACAGTATGAGAGGTTGCATTAATGGCCTTTAGAACAGGGTTGTGATTGTGTGTCCGTTGCAGTATGTTTTGTTTGTGCTATGAAATGTGTTTCTTATAAGACGTTCTCATGAGAGCGAGTCGTTCGTAAAGCTTCCTTTGTTGTATGTTTTCTGCTTTCAAAGAGAGCATTGAAATCCTGCTGTTTAGAAACCCAGGGGGCATTGGCTTACTGAAACTCTATCATGGTTCAAATCACTTTTTGTCTTTCATTGGACATGGCGGGACAACAAATTACTGTTACTCTGCTCTGAGATTATGTTCACTTTTGTGAAGCGCAGGGCATCTGGAGTGCAGTGGCAGTGGCATGAGTGTTAGCAGTTGAGAGACATTAATTATTCACATAAATGAAGCCAATCATAGCTTCTGATGAACAAATGTAGCGGCCATGAAGTGGACTATGATGCAGGTTACAGACCGCCAAGCTAACAGCGTCTAGTTTCTTAAACGTTGTATAAATGTTTTTTCTTGGTTATTCTAACATTTAGGGAACATTACATTTTGCAAACATTATGGAAATTTTACATTTGAATGTTCTCCAAAGTAGCTACTAGAGGAACGTTTGTTCATAACTTTGAGAGAACGTTGCCAGAACGTTCCCTGTGAGATGGGTAGATGAAGGAATAGTTTGTTCAAACACCCTTCGTGTATTTTGTATGTAAATTAGGAGGCTTGGGAACCTTCCAGTCGGGGATAAATTATGTATTATTATCAGGGAACTCTGAAATACCTTTGATTTTAGATTTAAGTGCGGCATTTGACACTATAGACCACAGTATTCTTATTTCCCTCCTTGAACACTGTGTAGGTAATAAAGGTTGTGCCCTAAATTTGAATCCTAGACCTTTCTCAGTCTGTGTGGACGGGTGTTCCTCCTCCGAATCAGTTTTGATCTGTGGGGTTCCCCAGGGATCTATCCTTGGCCCCATTTTGTTTTCTCTATATGTGACCCTGGACCACAAAACCAGTCACAAGAGTCAATTTTTTGAAATTGAGATTTATTCATCACCTGAACGCTGAATAAATAATCTTTCCATTAATGTATGGCTTAAAATCCTAATGATTTTTGGCATAAAAGAAAAATGTATAATTTTGACCCTGGACGGTGTGTTGTTGGCTATTGCCACAGATATACCCATGAGACGCAGGACTGCTGTTGAGCTTCGGGGTCATATATGCTCCTGGGTTTGATTTTTGATAAACACAGAGTTTCATTTCATTGTTATGCTGACGACACTCAAAATGTGCCTTTTAAGTAAAACGACAGCCATGGTTTGAACGCTTTAACCTCGTTTGTCAGATATTAAAGCATGAATGTCCCTAAATTTAAAGTCTCAAAAGTAAGACGGAGGCCATTGTGTTCCTAACTCATATGTTAAGCCCTCTGTTAAAAATTTGGATTCTGCTTTGAAATTTGATACAGTAGTTAATCCAGTTTCCCTCAGTTAAGAATCCTGGCAAAGGTTAAGAGTTTTTATTTTACTTTTTCTGAGTTCAGAAGAGTCATACATGCCTTCATCTCATCTCGACTAGACTACTGTTCCACTTATTCCATCTTTTTATTTCATATTGTTCAGCACAGTGGTCAACTACTGTTTTATTGTGCTTTATAAATAAACTGAGATGAGGACTAGACACCAGAGCGATTCCCTGAGAACTATATTCGCCAATAGGAACTCTAAAGTGTGTTGTGTGCCGTGGGTTCATGATAACGGAGATGGAATGTAGACGTACAAGTTGTGCATTTGAAAGAGCAAAAAGGATGGCTAAGAGACTAAATCTCTTATCTCTGCTACATACACTAATACCAAAAGAATTGTGCCGCCCCTCCACATCCCTGAGTTCAGGTGTTCAACCCCTTCATGGCCACAGGTGTGTAACTCAAACTCTAGTCCTGCAGACGCTTCTACACACATCAGTGAGAGAATGGCCCGCTTTCAGGAGCTCAGAGAACTCAAGCTCTAGACCTGCAGACGCTTCTACACACATCAGTGAGAGAATGGGCCGCTCTCAGGAGCTCAGAGAACTCAAGCTCTAGGCCTGCAGACGCTTCTACACACATCAGTGAGAGAATGGGCCGCTCTCAGGAGCTCAGAGAACTCAAGCTCTAGTCCTGCAGACGCTTCTACACACATCAGTGAGAGAATGGGCCGCTCTCAGGAGCTCAGAGAACTCAAGCTCTAGTCCTGCAGACGCTTCTACACACATCAGTGAGAGAATGGACCGCTCTCAGGAGCTCAGAGAACTCAAGCTCTAGTCCTGCAGACGCTTCTACACACATCAGTGAGAGAATGGGCCGCTCTCAGGAGCTCAGAGAACTCAAGCTCTAGACCTGCAGACGCTTCTACACACATCAGTGAGAGAATGGGCCGCTCTCAGGAGCTCAGAGAACTCAAGCTCTAGTCCTGCAGACGCTTCTACACACATCAGTGAGAGAATGGGCCGCTCTCAGGAGCTCAGAGAACTCAAGCTCTAGTCCTGCAGACGCTTCTACACACATCAGTGAGAGAATGGGCCGCTCTCAGGAGCTCAGAGAACTCAAGCTCTAGACCTGCAGACGCTTCTACACACATCAGTGAGAGAATGGGCCGCTCTCAGGAGCTCAGAGAACTCAAGGTCTAGTCCTGCAGACGCTTCTACACACATCAGTGAGAGAATGGGCCGCTCTCAGGAGCTCAGAGAACTCAAGCTCTAGACCTGCAGACGCTTCTACACACATCAGAGAGAGAATGGGCCGCTCTCAGGAGCTCAGAGAACTCAAGCTCTAGTCCTGCAGACGCTTCTACACACATCAGTGAGAGAATGGGCCGCTCTCAGGAGCTCAGAGAACTCAAGCTCTAGTCCTGCAGACGCTTCTACACACATCAGTGAGAGAATGGGCCGCTCTCAGGAGCTCAGAGAACTCAAGGTCTAGTCCTGCAGACGCTTCTACACACATCAGTGAGAGAATGGGCCGCTCTCAGGAGCTCAGAGAACTCAAGCTCTAGACCTGCAGACGCTTCTACACACATCAGTGAGAGAATGGGCCGCTCTCAGGAGCTCAGAGAACTCAAGCTCTAGTCCTGCAGACGCTTCTACACCCATCAGTGAGAGAATGGGCCGCTCTCAGGAGCTCAGAGAACTCAAGCTCTAGACCTGCAGACGCTTCTACACACATCAGTGAGAGAATGAGCCGCTCTCAGGAGCTCAGAGAACTCAAGCTCTAGACCTGCAGACGCTTCTACACACATCAGTGAGAGAATGAGCCGCTCTCAGGAGCTCAGAGAACTCAAGCGTGGGGCCGTGATCGCTGGACACCTGTGCAATAAATCCAAATAATAACTCCAAACTTCTGTGGCCTTCAGATGAGCTCAAGAACAGTGTGTAGCGCTTCATGGAATGGGTTTCCATGGCCGAGCAGCTCATCCAAGCCTTACATCACCAAGTACTAACCCACCCAAACCCTAACCTAACCCTGGTGCCTTAGTTCCAGTGAAAGGAACTCTTAATGCATCATCAAGACATTTTGGACAATGTCATGCTCCGAACTTTGTGGAAACAGTTTGGGGACGGCCCCTTCCTGTCCCAGCATGCCTGTGCTCCAGTGCTCAAAGCATCGCTCCATAAAGACATGGATGAGGAGTTTGGTGTGGAGGAACTGGACTGGCCTGCACAGAGTCCTGACCTCAACCCGATAGAACACCTTTGGGATGAATTAGAGCGGAGACTTCAGAGACACTAAAGTGTATTATGTGTTCAACATATGATGCATGCTCATGTCAGGTTGGGGTTAGTGTGCAGTGAACTAGGGTTTGCAGTTTGCAAGTCCCTGCACAACCCTGAAGTTTTCCCACACACAGCCTATTTCAGATTCATCCAAGTCAAATCCCTGGTCTAATTACTATGTTTTCTTTTAAATGAAAAGTTTAATGGTAGCTGTGGGGCTGATGCATTCATATCTGTCACACAGATGCATTATAGACATTCCTCTCCAACACAAAGTACCAACACAAAGTTGGGTTGAAGATGCGGTCAACGCCCTCCACCCTTTCTCAAAAACTGCTCCACCCCTCCGGAAAACAACCCCACCCCTTTCAACTCAAAGCCCCACCCCTCCCTTTTAAAGCCCCACCCCCATCATACAACAACTACGCCAATATCATCGCATTACCAATAAACTCCACCATGTGCAAAAAGTGCTAAAAATTATAATGTTACTAAATTTATATGTTTATAAGAACGGCTGACCGATGGCTCCCGATGAAATCTGCTGACTTGTCATCTCCTCAGGGTATGTTTATTAAATATTGATGAGAAATATGATTGCACTTCATACTTTCATTCATCCACCCGGAATGTTCCAGCATTTGCCCTCAGGGCGATCCGTCAATGCCTCTGTTCTCTAATACATGACCACACGATTAATGTGAGCCATATCAGCCTGTAAATATTGACACTCTACCTTGTCAGAAGCAACTTTCCCATAAGCAAATGCACCTCAAACACACACACACACTTGACAAAGGTATCTAGGACCGTTGACTTCACTCACACAGCAATTATCTCTTTATAGATCTAACCTCTAAAGGTAAGTGCCCTGCTAAAAGCATGTGTACATAAACATCTCTGACTGGGAGACGTTTATCTGATATTGAGTCATGCTTTGACAGACGCTCTTAAAGACACTCCCGTGATGATAGAACACCAAGAAAACAATCTCGTTCTCCGTAAACACGTCATTGTTTCTCATCTCTCGTGTGAGAGCAGAGATTGCACTCAGCAGACTTTATAAACCGAACAGGGGAACAGTAGATTATTTCAGGAGATCTGTGACAGCGCCTCCTACCGTATACGTGTGCATTCCCGCTGTCATATACATTTCACACAGCTGGAGCAGCTTCAGGATCCTCTTAATGGCGATAACCCGGTGGAGGAGAGACTGTAACCCGATCCAGTGTGAATGGAGTCATTGTTTGGTCGCTCATAATTAGGCATGACAGTTGAGGCGTGAACAGATTCCCATCATTACAGCCCTAAAAAGCCCATTAGAATCAATGCCACGCTCCGGTCAGACTCGCTGTCTGCTGCATTCGGGCCGAGCGGGAGACCAGTGGATTGCATTACATTAACACGGCCGCAAACAACAAGGCAACCTTATAGCCACTAACACCAGAGTAATGGACCATTCCGCTCACAGTCAGGGATTACCAGAGATTTGCAGCCCTTTCACAAAAACTCACCTTGAGTGTCTACATTCGCTGTTTGCTCATATAGAGAGTTCACATCCTCCTGATGGCCATGAGCTGTGTGTTGTTGACTCTGGATTGGAAAGATCCATGAAGATGGGAAGTTCTAGAGGTGTGCTTTCTCAACTCAGAGCTTCTGATGGTGCGTTCACACCGGACGCAAATGACTTGCATGTTAAGTCAATGCAAAGACGCGAATAGACATTCTGCGGCTTGAATCGCCCGAGTTGAAAAATCTGAACTTTGGCGGATATTCGCGCCGCGTTAACCAATCAGGAGCTTGCTCTAGTAGTGACAACAAAGAGGAGAAAATCTGGTTTATACAGTATTAATCATATATTAATATCTGGTTCAGACAAGTGTGCATACGATTATCACTGTGATAACATTAAATGACACGAAACACAACCCAGTCTCTTTTTGTTAAATGCAAGTTTATGTTTGATCAATAATACAAAAGTATAAGTAAAAGGTGTAAGAAGCTACACATGAAATAAAGCAAACAATTCAGTCAAACACTCAAAGTCAGCGCTAGTCGGCTACAACTGTAATGTAAAGTTAAATAGCCTAAAACACACTGTGTACATTACTTACACAATAAGTGTTAGGGGTAAGTTTAAGGGTAGAGTTAGGGACAGGTGTGGTGGTGTGGGTCAGTTTAAGGGTAGGGTTAGGGACAGGTGTGGTGGTATGGGTAAGTTTAAGGGTAGAGTTAGGGACAGGTGTGGCGGTATGGGTCAGTTTAAGGGTAGGGTTAGGGACAGGTGTGGTGGTATGGGTCAGTTTAAGGGTAGGGTTAGAGACAGGTGTGGTGGTATGGGTCAGTTTAAAGGTAGAGTTAGGGACAGGTGTGGTGGTATGGGTCAGTTTAAGGGTAGGGTTAGGGACAGGTGTGGTGGTATGGGTCAGTTTAAGGGTAGGGTTAGGGACAGGTGTGGTGGTATGGGTCAGTTTAAGGGTAGGGTTAGAGACAGGTGTGGTGGTATGGGTCAGTTTAAAGGTAGGGTTAGGGACAGGTGTGGTGGTATGGGTCAGTTTAAGGGTAGGGTTAGGGACAGGTGTGGTGGTATGGGTCAGTTTAAGGGTAGGGTTAGGGACAGGTGTGGTGGTATGGGTCAGTTTAAGGGTAGGGTTAGGGACAGGTGTGGTGGTATGGGTCAGTTTAAGGGTAGGGTTAGAGACAGGTGTGGTGGTATGGGTCAGTTTAAAGGTAGGGTTAGGGACAGGTGTGGTGGTATGGGTCAGTTTAAGGGTAGGGTTAGGGACAGGTGTGGTGGTATGGGTCAGTTTAAGGGTAGGGTTAGGGACAGGTGTGGTGGTATGGGTCAGTTTAAGGGTAGGGTTAGGGACAGGTGTGGTGGTATGGGTCAGTTTAAGGGTAGAGTTAGGGACAGGTGTGGTGGTACGGGTAAGTTTAAGGGTAGGGTTAGGGACAGGTGTGTGGTATGGGTAAATTTAAGGGTAGGGTTAGGGACAGGTGTGGTGGTATGGGTCAGTTTAAGGGTAGGGTTAGGGACAGGTGTGGTGGTATGGGTCAGTTTAAGGGTAGGGTTAGGGACAGGTGTGGTGGTATGGGTCAGTTTAAGGGTAGGGTTAGGGACAGGTGTGGTGGTATGGGTCAGTTTAAGGGTAGGGTTAGGGACAGGTGTGGTGGTATGGGTCAGTTTAAGGGTAGGGTTAGGGACAGGTGTGGTGGTATGGGTCAGTTTAAGGGTAGGGTTAGGGACAGGTGTGGTGGTATGGGTCAGTTTAAGGGTAGGGTTAGGGACAGGTGTGGTGGTATGGGTAAGTTTAAGGGTAGGGTTAGGGACAGGTGTGGTGGTATGGGTCAGTTTAAGGGTAGAGTTAGGGACAGGTGTGGTGGTATGGGTCAGTTTAAGGGTAGGGTTAGGGACAGGTGTGGTGGTGTGGGTAAGTTTAAGGGTAGGGTTAGGGACAGGTGTGGTGGTATGGGTAAGTTTAAGGGTAGGGTTAGGGACAGGTGTGGTGGTATGGGTAAGTTTAAGGGTAGGGTTAGGGACAGGTGTGGTGGTATGGGTAAGTTTAAGGGTAGAGTTAGGGACAGGTGTGGTGGTGTGGGTAAGTTTAAGGGTAGGGTTAGGGACAGGTGTGGTGGTATGGGTCAGTTTAAGGGTAGAGTTAGGGACAGGTGTGGTGGTATGGGTAAGTTTAAGGGTAGGGTTAGGGTCAGGTGTGGTGGTATGGGTAAGTTTAAGGGTAGGGTTAGGGTCAGGTGTGGTGGTATGGGTCAGTTTAAGGGTAGAGTTAGGGACAGGTGTGGTGGTGTGGGTAAGTTTAAGGGTAGAGTTAGGGACAGGTGTGGTGGTATGGGTAAGTTTAAGGGTAGAGTTAGGGACAGGTGTGGTGGTATGGGTAAGTTTAAGGGTAGGGTTAGGGTCAGGTGTGGTGGTATGGGTCAGTTTAAGGGTAGAGTTAGGGACAGGTGTGGTGGTGTGGGTAAGTTTAAGGGTAGAGTTAGGGACAGGTGTGGTGGTATGGGTAAGTTTAAGGGTAGGGTTAGGGACAGGTGTGGTGGTATGGGTCAGTTTAAGGGTAGAGTTAGGGACAGGTGTGGTGGTATGGGTAAGTTTAAGGGTAGGGTTAGGGTCAGGTGTGGTGGTATGGGTAAGTTTAAGGGTAGGGTTAGGGTCAGGTGTGGTGGTATGGGTCAGTTTAAGGGTAGGGTTAGGGACAGGTGTGGTGGTATGGGTAAGTTTAAGGGTAGGGTTAGGGTCAGGTGGGGTGGTATGGGTAAGTTTAAGGGTAGGGTTAGGGACAGGTGTTGTGGTATGGGTCAGTTTAAGGGTAGAGTTAGGGACAGGTGTGGTGGTGTGGGTCAGTTTAAGGGTAGGGTTAGGAACAGGTGTGGTGGTATGGGTAAGTTTAAGGGTAAAGTTAGGGACAGGTGTGGTGGTATGGGTCAGTTTAAGGGTAGGGTTAGGGACAGGTGTGGTGGTATGGGTCAGTTTAAGGGTAGGGTTAGGGACAGGTGTGGTGGTATGGGTCAGTTTAAGGGTAGAGTTAGGGACAGGTGTGGTGGTATGGGTCAGTTTAAGGGTAGGGTTAGGGACAGGTGTGGTGGTATGGGTCAGTTTAAGGGTAGGGTTAGGGACAGGTGTGGTGGTGTGGGTCAGTTTAAGGGTAGGGTTAGGGACAGGTGTGGTGGTATGGGTAAGTTTAAGGGTAAAGTTAGGGACAGGTGTGGTGGTGTGGGTAAGTTTAAGGGTAGGGTTAGGGACAGGTGTGGTGGTATGGGTAAGTTTAAGGGTAAAGTTAGGGACAGGTGTGGTGGTGTGGGTAAGTTTAAGGGTAGGGTTAGGGACAGGTGTGGTGGTGTGGGTCAGTTTAAGGGTAGAGTTAGGGACAGGTGTGGTGGTATGGGTCAGTTTAAGGGTAGAGTTAGGGACAGGTGTGGTGGTGTGGGTAAGTTTAAGGGTAAAGTTAGGGACAGGTGTGGTGGTGTGGGTAAGTTTAAGGGTAGGGTTAGGGACAGGTGTGGTGGTATGGGTAAGTTTAAGGGTAAAGTTAGGGACAGGTGTGGTGGTGTGGGTAAGTTTAAGGGTAGGGTTAGGGACAGGTGTGGTGGTGTGGGTCAGTTTAAGGGTAGAGTTAGGGACAGGTGTGGTGGGTCATGACGTGGATTCAGGTCTGTTGTGAAGAGAATGTCACGCGCGAGTGAAGCGAGTAAACTCAAAATGTTCAAGCGTCCAACTACACGCGAATAGCACGATTTATTTGTGTCTGGTGTGAACGCTACATTACACCCAACTAGAGAGCAAGTCTTAAATCCGCTGCCCGTTAGTCATTTTTACCAGGTTTGTACTAAGTAGTAAGTCAGGACCAAATTCATTCCATGTACAGGCAAGCAGAAGAACCCAAAATATAAACACAACACCAGTTTTCCCATAGAAAACCATTATAAAGATAACGCGTTCATATTCTGGGTTCGCCTGTACATGCATCTTCAATAAGCTGTAATAATCTCTGGCCACAGGGTTTCATGCACACGTCCCTGATCAGACCCGATGTGATGGGACGCAACCCGGGTTGAGTTTGGCCAGCGTTAGAGACAAGGGCAAGAAACCCGTCTCACAGCCGTCCGAACACAGCCCTGATGTCTAGACTAAAGCTAGGCAAGATTTGGGCCGTCAGTGAAAATGCAGTGGACGTCCAACCATAGACTAGTCATCTAGAACATGAACATGCCAAAGAGATGAAACCAAACTCCCTTAATCACTGCTGACCTTCATACATGATGGAATTTTAACAATTTTAACAAATTCCAAAGTTAAATTTGTTAGATTCATCACAATTTCATCAGAGTAGTAATAATAATTTAGTTTTTCTTTAGTTTATCATATTCATAAAAGACACTGAACCGATTCTTTCTGAACACAGCCGAGCTCGTGGAGGAGTGCAGTGGGCGGAGATAAAGACACACACACACACACACACTCACACACATACACACACTCACACTCACACTCACACACACTCACACACTCACACACACTCACACTCACACTCACACACACTCACACACACTCACACACTCACACACACTTCTTTAGTGACATTGTTGATCTTGTGACTAAAAACACAACGCCAGCGCCGCCAACGGCTCCAATAACCAGAACGAAGCTTGTGTGTGTGTGTATGTGTGTGTGTGTGCTCATCCAGGAGAAGTGCCCATATAAGGAGTCCCGCCCTTTATGACGTCATTGACAGGGCCGTACTCGTACTGTAGCACAGAAATACTCGTCACACGTCCAATTGGTGTTTTTAAACTTTGTCCATGTTCATCATGAGAATCAGCTCTAACAGTGGAAATAACTCAGAATGCAGGAGATAGCATTGATACGCCTCAGTCGATCCTCTGATCGCCTCTCATGGAAGTGCTTGTTTTCCTCTCACACTAACATTCCCTGCGAGCGTTCAGTGATACTGGAGCCACACACACACACACACACACACCCTGAGGTGGCAGCCAGGCTTCAGTCCCTGCCGTGGTGAAGGGATGAATGAGAAATTGTTGCAAAGCTGAGGAGGGGTGAAGATAAGAGGAGGGGCGGAGGTGAAAGATGTTACAAGTGAGCGGGAGCCGGGGCAGATAAAGGCTCTCTGAATGATTCATGCCGTTGATTGACAGCTCCTTAGGGTCCGGAGAGAGCCGTGGCGCCCACTTTACAGCCCGGAGGAAGCGTTCAGACAGCCTTCAGCCACTCGCATAGCTCACACACCACCTCATCACATGCCTGCGCATCCAGTTGGGCTGTCCTTGGCTGGACTCTGGGATATTGATCTGTAAGGAGGACATATGCTCTGTGTTATGATGTTCAGCTCTCTTTAGTGTGTAACTCGGCTGTTTCTGCAGAGCTCCTTCTCTATATCAGTGTTTCTGAACTCCCTGAAACGGGAATGAACACGCCACAGTGACCTCATCCGTCCCGCACGGGTCAAAATGACCCCAGGCCCTAAAATTATACTTCTTTTTTTTTTTTTGTCCAGAAAAGTTTTTTTCAATTTTTTTAATGCATTTTTGGGGAATTTTTTTTACCTTTAAATTACTAGATTTTATCAATAAATAATAAATAAATAGTAATTTAAGCACATTCCCTCAACTTAAATCCTGACCATTTCCTGCAGAACCCTTCTCATTCAGCTCAGAACGTCTCACATTGGGTGTCTTTGCTGAGCGCTTGTGCAAAAATAATAATAATATATGATATTTCATGACTCTAAGTCAGTTTTTTATTGATTCATTTCTGTTATAATTTCTGTATTTCGCATGTAAAAATATATAATGCACAAAATGAAAACAATAATGTAAATATTATTAATTATTATAAGTGTGAATCAAAATTTTTAAAGCGCATTTAAAAAA
>CM042242.1:71020034-71042534 GCA_023566225.1 Romanogobio albipinnatus | reverse complement strand
TAAGCCAGTGATTGGGTTGTTTTAAGCCAGCGATTGGGTTGGTTTAAGCCAGCGATTGGGTTGGTTTAAGCAAGCGATTGGGTTTTTTTAAGCCAGTGATTGGGTTGGTTTAAGCCAGCGATTGGGTTGGTTTAAGCAAGCGATTGGGTTGTTTTAAGCCAGCGATTGGGTTGGTTTAAGCAAACGATTGGGTTGTTTTAAGCCAGCGATTGGGTTGGTTTAAGCCAGTGATTGGGTTGGTTTAAGCCAGTGATTGGGTTGGTTTAAGCCAGTGATTGGGTTGGTTTAAGCCAGCGATTGGGTTGGTTTAAGCCAGTGATTGGGTTGGTTTAAGCCAGCGATTGGGTTGGTTTAAGCCAGCGATTGGGTTGGTTTAAGCCAGCGATTGGGTTGTTTTAAGCCAGTGATTGGGTTGTTTTAAGCCAGTGATTGGGTTGTTTTAAGCCAGTGATTGGGTTGTTTTAAGCCAGCGATTGGGTTGGTTTAAGCCAGTGATTGGGTTGGTTTAAGCCAGCGATTGGGTTGTTTTAAGCCAGCGATTTGGTTGGTTTAAGCCAGCGATTGGGTTGGTTTAAGCCAGTGATTGGGTTGGTGTAAGCCAGTGATTGGGTTGTTTTAAGCCAGTGATTGGGTTGGTTTAAGCCAGCGATTGGGTTGGTTTAAGCAAGTGATTGGGTTGTTTTAAGCCAGCGATTGGGTTGTTTTAAGCCAGTGATTGGGTTGGTTTAAGCCAGTGATTGGGTTGGTTTAAGCCAGCGATTGGGTTGTTTTAAGCCAGCGATTGGGTTGGTTTAAGCCAGGGATTGGGTTGGTTTAAGCAAGTGATTGGGTTGTTTTAAGCCAGCGATTGGGTTGGTTTAAGCCAGCGATTGGGTTGGTTTAAGCAAGCGATTGGGTTGTTTTAAGCCAGTGATTGGGTTGGTTTAAGCCAGCGATTGGGTTGGTTTAAGCCAGCGATTGGGTTGGTTTAAGCCAGTGATTGGGTTGGTTTAAGCCAGTGATTGGGTTGGTTTTAAGCCAGCGATTGGGTTGGTTTAAGCCAGCGATTGGGTTGGTTTAAGCCAGCGATTGGGTTGGTTTAAGCCAGCGATTGGGTTGGTTTAAGCCAGCGATTGGGTTGTTTTAAGCCAGCGATTGGGTTGTTTTAAGCCAGCGATTGGGTTGGTTTAAGCCAGCGATTGGGTTGGTTTAAGCCAGCGATTGGGTTGGTTTAAGCCAGCGATTGGGTTGGTTTAAGCCAGCGATTGGGTTGGTTTAAGCCAGCGATTGGGTTGTTTTAAGCCAGCGATTGGGTTGGTTTAAGCCAGCGATTGGGTTGGTTTAAGCCAGCGATTGGGTTGGTTTAAGCCAGCGATTGGGTTGGTTTAAGCAAGCGATTGGGTTGTTTTAAGCCAGCGATTGGGTTGGTTTAAGCCAGCGATTGGGTTGGTTTAAGCCAGCGATTGGGTTGGTTTAAGCCAGCGATTGGGTTGGTTTAAGCCAGTGATTGGGTTGTTTTAAGCCAGCGATTGGGTTGGTTTAAGCCAGCGATTGGGTTGGTTTAAGCCAGCGATTGGGTTGGTTTAAGCCAGCGATTGGGTTGTTTTAAGCCAGCGATTGGGTTGGTTTAAGCCAGCGATTGGGTTGTTTTAAGCCAGTGATTGGGTTGGTTTAAGCCAGTGATTGGGTTGGTTTAAGCCAGTGATTGGGTTGGTTTAAGCCAGTGATTGGGTTGTTTTAAGCCAGCGATTGGGTTGGTTTAAGCCAGCGATTGGGTTGGTTTAAGCCAGTGATTGGGTTGTTTTAAGCCAGCGATTGGGTTGGTTTAAGCAAGTTTTAACTCAGTGATAGGGTTGTTTAAAGGAAACATTTAACCCAACCGCTGGGTTAAAACATCCAATTGCTACATAAAACAATTGCTGGGTTTGTCTATTTTCAACCAAACTTGGGTTGATTTTAACCGAGCATTTTTTAGAGTGTGTAATGTCTGAAAATGATCTATCGAAATAAAGTGTTACTGCATGTGAATCTCCAAAAATTGAAGAAATGAATAATGAAGAAATGATATTCTGGAGCCACAGTGAAGAGAAGGAGAAGGAGAAGGAGAAGGAGAAGGAGAAGGAGAAGCAGAAGGAGAAGGAGAAGGCTTGAGTCAGTGATCGCCCTGCTCTCTGTCTCACGTCACCTCATCACGTCCTGCGCCGGTGGAGCGCGCTCATGTGCGGTCGGTGAGGAGACGAGCGTGAGACGGGGTGTCTCTCCTGGACTCTTTCATCTCTCTCTCTCTCTCTCTCTCTCTCTCTCTCTCTCTCTCTCTCTCTCTCTCCATGTTCGTGTGTTTGCTTCTCGGGCAGTTTCCTCTTCTAATCATGACATCATTGTGCCTGAATAGGTTAAAGATGTAGTCAGGATATTCCTCACTTCCTCATTCAGGCCTCCCAATTTAGACACAATACTGCGGATAATCTGCACCGCACATCCGCCGTGGATAATAATAATAATGACGAGGGCAACAATGCTCAATTCATCTCATGAGTCCAGTCTCCAGCGCTTCTGTGTGGAGGCGCGCGTCAGGGCGTCGGGAGGTAATCCGACACCGGCGGGTGAGTCGAACGCCCGCGTGATTAAAGGCTCGTTCTGATTACGGCCGGACTCCGCGCGCTCTCCCGCGCCTGTCAATAGCTCTCAGATTCACTGAAATCAGGCCTGGACTTTAATCTCCTGCAAATCCCCACCCCTGAGCTCCGGTCCACATGTGCTTCACATCGGAAACACTCGCGCCGAGACGCGGAGCGCGCGGAATGTGACAGATGTGGATGAACTTCTGGATGTCCAGTTCTCAGAACTTCTCTAAATCACAGAACTGACGACCCTAGGGTGGGGTTAGGGTGACTGACCCTGACCCTGACCCGGGATCATGAGAGATCTCTGAAACTTATGAGCAAACGTTCGTCCGGTAACGTTGATAGAACATTGGGTCAGAGTTCTCTCACTTATAACTGTTGCGGACGCACAAACCCGGCCCTGAGCGCGGCGGCGCCGCTTCCAACGCAAAAGTTGGGATTTATTCAAACAAACTTGACGGGAGAATGTGCGCCTCGGGCCCTAATCCACTGACCCGAGGTCAGGCTGAAGCTCTCCGCAGGAGCTCTGACGGCGCGTCTGAATCCACTTCTGCTCGGTTAACGGCGATCGGCGCTCCAGACATCAGTCAATAAACCAATCAGAGCCTGTGTGTGTGTGTGTGTGTGTGTGTGTGTGTGTGTGTGTGTGTGTGTGTGTGTGTGTGTGTGTGTGTGTGTGTGTGTGTGTGTGTGTAATGATCAGAGTGTGTGTGTGTGTGTGTGTGTGTGTGTGTGTGTGTGTGTGTGTGTGTGTGTGTGTAATAATCAGTGTGTGTGTGTGTGTGTATAATCAGAGTGTGTGTGTTGTGCTCCTCCTATAGGCTCATATCACTAACACACTCTTTAAATAACACACACTCCAGCGCTCCAGCAATGCTCCTGATCACAGCTGGTGCTCAGACCAGACGCCCGTGGCTGAACAGATGAGCAGTGTGAGATTTAAACACGACGAGCTGGACGTGATCATGAGAACTGCGGCGAGCGGACACTAGCAGAACACACTCGCGCCGGGCCTGGCGTCTCATTGAGCCGAGTGTGTGAGAGGGAGCTGAGCCATGCGTCCGATCTGTCCAGCGACACTGAGGGCGAATCCTCATTACGATCCCAATCATAAATACAGTGCATCTTCACAATGACAGTAAATAAATCAAAGAGTGATTTAAACATGTTTTTCATCTGAAACACGATTAATATTAAATATGCCATTCTCATTCATGGAGATCAGCTCTTAGATGACATGAAATCATTATCCAGAAGTTACAGTGTTCTTTATATTCTAATAAATATTCATATCTGTACACTTTGAACACTTTTCCTGTGTTTGAATGTTTTAACCCAGTGATTGGGTTGTTTTAAGCCAGTGATTGGGTTGTTTTAAGCCAGCGATTGGGTTGTTTCAAGCCAGCGATTGGGTTGTTTCAAGCCAGCGATTGGGTTGTTTTAAGCCAGCGATTGGGTTGTTTTAAGCCAGTGATTGGGTTGTTTCAAGCCAGCGATTGGGTTGTTTTAAGCCAGCGATTGGGTTGTTTTAAGCCAGCGATTGGGTTGTTTTAAGCCAGCGATTGGGTTGTTTTAAGCCAGTGATTGGGTTGTTTTAAGCCAGTGATTGGGTTGTTTTAATCCAGTGATTGGGTTGTTTTAAGCCAGCGATTGGGTTGTTTTAAGCCAGTGATTGGGTTGTTTTAAGCCAGCGATTGGGTTGTTTTAAGCCAGCGATTGGGTTGTTTTAAGCCAGTGATTGGGTTGTTTTAAGCCAGTGATTGGGTTGTTTTAATCCAGTGATTGGGTTGTTTTAATCCAGTGATTGGGTTGTTTTAATCCAGTGATTGGGTTGTTTTAAGCCAGCGATTGGGTTGTTTTAAGCCAGCGATTGGGTTGTTTTAAGCCAGTGATTGGGTTGTTTTAATCCAGTGATTGGGTTGTTTTAAGCCAGCGATTGGGTTGTTTTAAGCCAGCGATTGGGTTGTTTTAAGCCAGCGATTGGGTTGTTTTAATCCAGTGATTGGGTTGTTTTAAGCCAGTGATTGGGTTGTTTTAATCCAGCGATTGGGTTGTTTTAAGCCAGTGATTGGGTTGTTTTAAGCCAGTGATTGGGTTGTTTTAACCCAGTGATTGGGTTGTTTTAAGCCAGCGATTGGGTTGTTTTAAGCCAGTGATTGGGTTGTTTTAAGCCAGTGATTGGGTTGTTTTAAGCCAGCGATTGGGTTGTTTTAAGCCAGTGATTGGGTTGTTTTAAGCCAGTGATTGGGTTGTTTTAAGCCAGCGATTGGGTTGTTTTAAGCCAGCGATTGGGTTGTTTTAAGCCAGTGATTGGGTTGTTTTAAGCCAGTGATTGGGTTGTTTTAACCCAGTGATTGGGTTGTTTTAAGCCAGTGATTGGGTTGTTTTAAGCCAGTGATTGGGTTGTTTTAATCCAGCGATTGGGTTGTTTTAAGCCAGTGATTGGGTTGTTTTAAGCCAGTGATTGGGTTGTTTTAAGCCAGTGATTGGGTTGTTTTAAGCCAGCGATTGGGTTGTTTTAAGCCAGTGATTGGGTTGTTTTAAGCCAGCGATTGGGTTGTTTTAAGCCAGTGATTGGGTTGTTTTAAGCCAGTGATTGGGTTGTTTTAAGCCAGCGATTGGGTTGTTTTAAGCCAGCGATTGGGTTGTTTTAAGCCAGTGATTGGGTTGTTTTAAGCCAGTGATTGGGTTGTTTTAATCCAGCGATTGGGTTGTTTTAAGCCAGTGATTGGGTTGTTTTAAGCCAGTGATTGGGTTGTTTTAACCCAGTGATTGGGTTGTTTTAAGCCAGCGATTGGGTTGTTTTAAGCCAGTGATTGGGTTGTTTTAAGCCAGTGATTGGGTTGTTTTAAGCCAGCGATTGGGTTGTTTTAACTCAGCGATTGGGTTGTTTTAACCCAGTGATTGGGTTGTTTTAAGCCAGCGATTGGGTTGTTTTAAGCCAGCGATTGGGTTGTTTTAAGCCAGCTATTGGGTTGTTTTAACCCAGTGATTGGGTTGTTTTAATCCAGTGATTGGGTTGTTTTAAGCCAGCGATTGGGTTGTTTTAAGCCAGCGATTGGGTTGTTTTAAGCCAGCGATTGGGTTGTTTTAAGCCAGCGATTGGGTTGTTTTAAGCAAACATTTTACCCAACCGCTGGGTTAAAACAACCCAATTGCTGGGTTTGTCGATTTTGAAACCCAATAGACCAACTTGTCTATTTTCAACCCAACTTATTCTAATAAATAGTAATATCTGTGGTGGATGCGCTGCGTTTGAACACTTTTCCTGTGTTTGAATGTTTGAGATCGGCGTATTAACAGCAGAATAATGATCAACTAGAATGTACATTTCCTGAAGAAAATGTGAGTGGTGCTTGCCGTGGCAAAAAAATCCTCCCGGATAATGCAAAAAAGCCAAGCAACATGTCTGTACGATGTTCTGGGGCTTATTAATGTGTTTGTACTGTTGCTAGGGTACTGTACATGGTTGCTAGGATGTGTCTATACAGTTTATGGGGTGATATTGAAAGACTATTGGCCAGTCTGAGTCAAAAGAGCCCACCCTCATGACTGTACGATGCTCTGGTACTGAGATATGGCTTCTTTATGTTGCAAAAACATGATTAGCATGATGTTAACATGATGCTAACATGATTAGCATGACAATGCTAACATGATTAGCATGTTGTTAGCATGATGCTAACATGATTAGCATGATGTTAGCATGATGCTAACATGATTAGCATGATGTTAGCATGATGCTAACATGATTAGCATGATGTTAGCATGATGCTAACATGATTAGCATGATGTTAGCATGATGTTAGCATGATGCTAACATGATTAGCATGACAATGCTAACATGATTAGCATGTTGTTAGCATGATGCTAACATGATTAGCATGTTGTTAGCATGATGCTAACATGATTAGCATGATGTTAGCATAATGCTAACATGATTAGCATGATGCTATCATGATGCTAACATGATTAGCATGATGTTAGCATGATGCTAACATGATTAGCATGATGTTAGCATGATGCTAACATGATTAGCATGACAATGCTAACATGATTAGCATGTTGTTAGCATGATGCTAACATGATTAGCATGTTGTTAGCATGATGCTAACATGATTAGCATGTTGTTAGCATCATGCTAACATGATTAGCATGTTGCTGGCATGTTCTAATCCTTAGCTAATCACTATTAGCATGTAGCTATTCACTGCTAGCATGTGTAGCATGTTGAAAGTCCAGTTTGCTAGCATGAGCCAAAAATACCCAACCGCCATGCGTCTATGATGTTCTGGGGCTGAGATATAGGTCTTGGTAAACGGTTGCTAGGGTACTCTGTTTGGTTGCTATGGAGTGGCTTGGCAGCATCCAATGATGATAGTGCTTGTCTGTATGAATGATATAAACCAACCCCCATGTCTCTATGATGTTCTGATGCAGAGATATAGGTCTTGGTAAACGGTTGCTAGGCTGCTTGATAATAGTTGCTAGGGCGTGGCTAGGAAGTGTTGACGGTGATTTGTGATTGGCTGTTTATGCCCCGAGTCAAAAAAACCCACCCCCATGTTTCTATGACACTTCTATGCAAAGATATCCCTTTGATCTCTTTCAATGGAAGTCTATGGGTTCAGTTGCTAGGGAGCTCTAAATGGTTGCTAGGGCGTGGCTTCATAGGTTGACAATCATCCTGAGATAGTGATTGGCTGTCTGAGTAAATTGAGCCCACCCCCTTGTATCTGAGACACTGTGAGCCAGAGCTGTGGTCAATACAAAATCCCTATGCAATTTCCCATAGTAGGAGAAACACATGAGTTTATGGGACATCCCTCCCCATAATAAGTCAATGGGGCAATTTGAGTTGCTAGGCTGCTTGATAATGGTTGCTAGGGCGTGGCTAGGAAGTGTTGACGGTGATTTGTGATTGGCTGTTGATGCCCCGAGTCAAACAAACCCACCCTCGTGTTTCTATGACACTTCTATCCAAAGATATCCCTTTGATCTCTTTCAATGGAAGTCTATGGGATCAGTTGCTAGGGAGCTCTAAATGGTTGCTAGGGCGTGGCTTGAAAGAGTCAGAGTGATCCTGAGATAGTGATTGGTTGTCTGAGTAAATTGAGCCCACCCCCTTGTCTCTGAGACACTGTGAGCCAGAGCTGTGGTCAATACAAAATCCCTATGCAATTTCCCATAGTAGGATAAACGCATGAGTTTACGGGCGATCCCTCCCCATAGTAAGTCAATGGGGCAAATTTGGGCAGCTCTAATACCCCAGGGGTAGAATTTATACCCCATTGTGATGTGTCATCTTGCAGGGCCTATCAGCCTCTTCAGATGTGGTGACACACGAGTTTCTCCGAAATCCTCGCTCGGAGCTACGAGGGGTCAAAGTTTCCGCAATGTTAAATCCCATTGACTTTTCGGCTCGTTTTTTGCCCCTGGGGCAAATATCGTACCCCCGACCCCTTAGAAAAGATATAGCACACCATTCCCGAATAAGCCGGTCGTTTTGACGCCCCATTCATGGGTCTGTGACAAAAAATGTGGGAGGAGAAGCGCGCCGAAATTTTGTGTGGAAGATGAATAAGAATAATAAACCGTTCTGGGGTGAGATATTAATATTTATGGCTTGCTACGCAAGCCCCACTAATAATAATAAGTATGGAGAATAACAATATTGATGCCTTGCTTCGCAAGGCCCACTAATAAGTATGTTTGAGAGTGATGGTGATGCCTTGCTACGCAAGGCATCACTAAAAACCGTTCTGGGGCTAGATAGTAATAGTGATGCCTTGCTACGCAAGCACCACTAATAATGCACAATCACCAACATTCACACGTTCTCAAACTGTGAGAGAAAAGCAGGTCACACTCATAAAGCATTACACATCATAAAATAAAGCCACACTGTGAGCATCCTCTCATGTACTCGATGTCACTGTACTCCTGCGTCTCAGAGGAAAGGTAAACGAGTCGGGAGGAATTTAATTCTTTACAGCCCGCTGTTCACAGTTTGCGTGGTGCAGACAGCTGGGCGCCCCAGTACAGTTTAGATCAGAGGCCATGATAACCTGACTCTTGATTTATGGACAGCGTGGCTCTTTGCAATCACCTAATGAGGTGAACTGGATTGTTTACATGTTTATTAAATACCCAGAACCAGCTGCGACCGGTTCAGACGCCGGGCGTTTGTCATCAGAGCTGTCTGTCAGAGTTTCTCAGACCTCTGGAGAATTTACCTGTAATGCTCAATATGCCTTTAAAAGGTTTGCTGCTTTTCTAAAAGTGAGGAAAAATGGCATTCTGGTGAGTTATCATTACCTGGAATTCAAGTAAGGCGGCCGTTCTCTTCTACACGAGCCTCCAATGACTGGAGAACTGAAGTGAACACTAATCATCACTTTCTCTACGGTCTGTGTCGACTCATCCTCAGCTATCTGATTTTGATCATTTATTTCTGGTGAAAGAAATACATAACTAAAGAAGAAAGCCAAAATATGAAATGTCACAGATGTGTGTGGATTGAGTAATCACTGTTCTGTTGAGGAGGGTCAACATTTCCATTTTCTCTTGAGATCTGGAGCCAATCACAGGGGTGTAAACATGACTTTAGAAAGATGGCAGCATCATTATTTTACTCTCACACAGAGATTGGTAGATCTATTAGTGAAATCTGTTGACTTTATCAATCTGTGCTGCATTATATGCCAACGGTGAGCGCTCAAACATGGGGAATAAGCACTTCTGCTGTGTTTATGCCTCAAGTTTGAGTGCCTGTAACTCCAGAAGTATTAAAGCTATCTGAATATCCTTCTAGATTCTGGTTCTTACCTAACTTTTATTTCGGTGTCTCAATTTTAAAGGCCCTCGGTGGTTCAATCCCAGAGATATGATGATCTCCTTTTCTAATCTTGATAAAACACATATCATCAGAAAGCTCTGAGTCTCAAGGGTCCATGTTTGGTGATGTTGTTTTGTGATGGAAGTGATATTAAGACAGAAATTTACAAGAAATTGCATTAAAAAAAACAATCAAGTGAATGTGAATGACACCCGGTGGCTGTGTTTGGTACAGCGCCTAAACAACATCTCATGGGGACTTTAATTTTTGTGATATCAACTTCAAATTTGGAACACAACTTGGTTAGACATATGGCTTTGATTTTATATTAATTTTAGAGTAAAATAAAAAAACTATTACATTATTTTTCATTTACAGTAAATTTAAACTTCCATAGTGTCTTCTTTAAAGATCAAACTTTGGTCTATATTCCAAAGCATTCTTGAATTACAGCCCTTTAAGTTTGGGTAGTGCATTTCATGACTAATCTCTAAAAGGGGGGAGACAGTTAAAGGGTTAAAGAGGAGGCAAGTTTAAGTTCATGTTTAGCGTTACAGATAATAATCCGATCAATACAGTAACGTTTATGATCATATAGAGGAGCTGATTCACATGGGAACTGTAGTTAACAACCTCAAGATTGTCACAGAAGTGAAATATTGTCCCCAGAATGAGCGGCTCGTTCTCTTTCCCAGGCTCGGCGGTCGGATCTCACGTTAATGTGCTCGCAGCTTCAGTTACCGAGACTGAAACGTTTAACAGCTCTCAGTCCACCAACATAAACAAGCTACTTGCAGACCGGGCCCTTTTTTGCGTAGAGGCTTTTTTCAGAAGGCCTGTTGCTCTGTGGAAATCAGATCTTGTAATCCCTGCTATTCCTGCTCTCTTAAAAGCGCAGAGCGGGACAAGTGGGGGTAAAGCGTTTTACTGCGGCGGGCGACACACAGCTCTCCGCGCCCATGCCTGATGAGAAAAAGAGCTCCCACTGTTACCAAATCCTCCTCCCACTCCAGAGCTGGAATACCTCGGCACCTGGGAAAGATTCTCTGCAATCCACAGAAGAAAACGGTAATGCGCAACAGAGCACTTTTCTCCCAATCTTGGCCTTGTTAAACCTCTGCACACCAATTGCTCTTTCCATCAGAGCGGTGTAATTGTCAGACGGCTTTAAAGAAACAGAGCGCAGTGAAGTTACACTGGCAGAGCAGCACTGCGGTGCTTCATTACTCTACATGAAAAAGCTCCAGCTCTTCTCTATCAGTGTTTCTGAACTCCTGAGTTTCTTCCGGGAACCAACACGTCACAATACTCCTCATTATAATAATTAATGCGCAGAATAAAGGGGCGGGGCCTGGTTGAGTTAGTGTGTTGAAACTGGTGGTTTCCACTTTTATGATGGATAGATGCACTTTTATGATGGATAGATGCACTTTTATGATGGATGGATGCACTTTTATGATGAATAGATGCACTTTTATGATGGACAGATGCACTTTTATGATGGATAGATAAATTTTTATGATGGATAGATGCACTTTTATGATGGATAGATGCACTTTTATGATGGATGGATGCACTTTTATGATGAATAGATGCACTTTTATGATGGACAGATGCACTTTTATGATGGATGGATGCACTTTTATGATGAATAGATGCACTTTTATGATGGACAGATGCACTTTTATGATGGATAGATACATTTTTATGATGGATAGATGCACTTTTATGATGGACAGATGCACTTTTATGATGGATAGATACATTTTTATGATGGATAGATGCACTTTTATGATGGATAGATGCTCTTTTATGATGGAGAGATGCACTTTTATTGGCTTTAAAACAGAAACAGTCATTTACTGCCATTATAAAGCTGTGAGGATCCAGGGCATGTATTAATGTAACTCTGAATGTGTTCGTCTGAGAGAAGAGTGTCACACACACACAGGATGAGCTGAGGGAGAGTAAATCATGGGCTAATCTTCATTTTTGGGGAACTATCCCTTCAATACTGGTGTCAGATAAATGCTCTCAGATGTAAGGTCCTCACATGTGGACATTAGGGGGTTGATCTCCTCAGGGTTTCCCAGCGTGAGCTGCTGGGATGGGCTCAGGTTTGGGGAATATCAGTGCAGCAGCACCTGAGGTCTGAGCGGCTCACGCGTCTGTCGTCGAGGCGGCTCCTCACAATAGCCCAGTGGAGAATGTGACCTCTGGGACGCCGCTCGCCCTCCCCTCCACCGCGCCGTGGAAGGCCGGCCGCCACTTCTGACACGTCTGCGCGCCGGCAAATCACTCATTTTCATACAATCAGTCCCTCTCCCCTTCCTGCACAAGGCCGGGTGCGAGTGTCGCCCGTCTGCCTTCTATTGTGTACTAATTTTAGGGTCCATTATTTGCTGTAACAAATGTGCAGTGGGTAGAGTCACTTTCACATTAATACTTTACGCCCCGAAGAGAAGTCTTCCTTTAGCAATGGATCAAAGGTCCCGTCTATTGTAAGTCACTTCCTCTTTTCCTTTTTTAGCCGCTGAGGTTTGTTGTTATTTCTCGCCCCGCGCGCTTCGCTCTCCCTCGGCTGGACGAGGTGACGGCCCGGCGTGAGAAGATGACCTTTCACCTTTTGCTTTCACAGCAATTAGGAGCCAGGCGCTGACATCAGTCCTTATTCGGGGACATGCATCAACGTCCATTAATTATGTAGGTATACACCGATCAGGCATAACATTATGACCTAACGGTGTATTCTGACCCCTTTCTATCAGAACCAGCAGTTTGAGCTCCAGTCGCTCGTGTGTTTGCTCCCCACGTGCATCAATGAGTCGCCCATGACCCTGTGGCCGGGTCACCACTTTTGATAGAGACTGACCACTGCAGACCGGGGTGCTTGATGTGATCGCTGATGAAACGGCTCGTGCTCTTGATTTGGCTGAACGCGTGTTTACAGACATCAGTTAAAGCGCTTGGGATCTTTGGTTTAGGTTCAGACGTTCCCAATCCTGCACGTTTGCCTCCTCGTGGCGTTTTCCAGCGAGCTTCTCTCGCTCCGTCGTATCTTGTCCCCGAACATGAGCTTTTCTGCACGTTTAATAAGGCTAAACGAGACCGCTATGCCTCCAATTTATTGGTCTAACGAGCAAAGTAGCGTAATAGCAGCACAAACATCATGATCTGTTTAGGGTCGCCCTTTCAAGTTCTCCCGCTCACCCTCATTTAGGCTTTTGTTCGGCTGCGACTGAACATAAACACAGGAATATGAGCCTCCTTAATGAGTGACGTCACAAAGGTTTACCAGACGCACACAAAAGCGCCCTCGTGCAGTGTTTTCTCATCTGTTTTCTCTCCTGATGCGTGCTCACATAACCACTGTATTTCAATACGACGCCCAATAAAGATGCTCTCATTTGCATATTTTCTGTCAGCGGAACGAGTCCAAAAAAAACTGGAGGGGAAAAAAGTGTCTAATTTTTCTTTGGCAAGTTTTTGCACGCATATTTTTAAAGTAAATTTCACATATGGAATTGAAGGCAAGGTAAGGCAAGTTTATTTATTTCATAGACAATGGTAATTCAAAGTGCTTTACATAGAAAATCAATTAAATTAAGTAATTTAGTAAAATCTACTTAACTAAGTTAAGTAAAATGAACAAAGAAACCAATACATTTTACTCAAAAAAATATATCTATCCATCATAAAAATGCATCTATCCATCATAAAAATGCATCTATCCATCATAAAAATGCATCTATCCATCATAAAAGTGCATCTATCCATCATAAAAATGCATCTATCCATCATAAAAGTGCATCTATCCATCATAAAAATGTATCTATCCATCATAAAAGTGCATCTATCCATCATAAAAATGTATCTATCCATCATAAAAATGCATCTATTCATCATAAAAATGCATCTATCCATCATAAAAGTGCATCTATCCATCTTTCCATCATAAAAGTGCATCTATCCATCATAAAAATGTATCTATCATCATAAAAGTGCATCTGTCCATCATAAAAGTGCATCTGTCCATCATAAAAGTGCATCTATCCATCATAAAAGTGCATCTGTCCATCATAAAAGTGCATCTATCCATCATAAAAGTGCATCTGTCCATCATAAAAGTGCATCCATCCATCATAAAAGTGCATCTGTCCATCATAAAAGTGCATCCGTCCATCATAAAAGTGCATCTATCCATCATAAAAGTGCATCTATCCATCATAAAAGGGCATCCATCCATCATAAAAGTGCATCTATCCTTCATAAAAGTGCATCTATCCATCATAAAAGTGCGTCTGTCCATCATAAAAGTGCATCTATCCATCATAAAAGTGCATCTGTCCATCATAAAAGTGCATCTATCCATCATAAAAGTGCATCTGTCCATCATAAAAGTGCATCCATCCATCATAAAAGTGCATCTGTCCATCATAAAAGTGCATCCGTCCATCATAAAAGTGCATCTATCCATCATAAAAGTGCATCTATCCATCATAAAAGGGCATCCATCCATCATAAAAGTGCATCTGTCCATCATAAAGGTGCATCTATCCATCATAAAAGTGCATCTGTCCATCATAAAAGTGCATCTATCCATCATAAAAGTGCATCTATCCATCATAAAAGTGCATCTGTCCATCATAAAAGTGCATCTATCCATCATAAAAGTGCATCTGTCCATCATAAAAGTGCATCTATCCATCATAAAAGTGCGTCTGTCCATCATAAAAGTGCATCTATCCATCATAAAAGTGCATCTGTCCATCATAAAAGTGCATCTATCCATCATAAAAGTGCATCTGTCCATCATAAAAGTGCATCCATCCATCATAAAAGTGCATCTGTCCATCATAAAAGTGCATCCGTCCATCATAAAAGTGCATCTATCCATCATAAAAGTGCATCTATCCATCATAAAAGGGCATCCATCCATCATAAAAGTGCATCTGTCCATCATAAAGGTGCATCTATCCATCATAAAAGTGCATCTGTCCATCATAAAAGTGCATCTATCCATCATAAAAGTGCATCTGTCCATCATAAAAGTGCATCTATCCATCATAAAAGTGCATCTGTCCATCATAAAAGTGCATCCATCCATCATAAAAGTGCATCTGTCCATCATAAAAGTGCATCCATCCATCATAAAAGTGCATCCGTCCATCATAAAAGTGCATCTATCCATCATAAAAGTGCATCTGTCCATCATAAAAGTGCATCTATCCATCATAAAAGTGCATCTGTCCATCATAAAAGTGCATCTATCCATCATAAAAGTGCATCCGTCCATCATAAAAGTGCATCTATCCATCATAAAAGTGCATCTGTCCATCATAAAAGTGCATCTATCCATCATAAAAGTGCATCTGTCCATCATAAAAGTGCATCTATCTTAATTTAATAATGCTGATATTTACGCTTTAATTTTTTCTAATACAGAGTTTACTGACTTTTTTAAATTTGTGTAAAACTAACTTTTTCATGTAGTAATTACATTTGTTTTTTCTTCAGCACAAAATAATTTTTATCAGTGTATACATCACATCAAACCATCAAATGATTATTAGGGCCCAAGCACCGATGATTGCTCGGCCTATTATTATTATTCTCTGAAATTAATCGCATTTTTGAGGACCTAAACATTTTATTTATTTATTTATTTATTTATTTATTTATTTATTTATTTATTTATTTATTTATTTATTTATTTATTTATGCATTTGGCAGACGCTTTTATCCAAAGCGACTTACAGTGCCTTTATCACAGGGACAATCCCCCTGGAGCAACATGGAGTAAAGTGCCTTGCTCAAGGAAACACTGGTGGAGACCACTGGGATCAAACCAGCAACCTTCTGCATATCAGCTCCATGGTTTAACCCACTGGACCACCATCTCACATAAACATGCTCGAAAACTCATGAAACTTTGGCGAAAAGTTGCATCTGATATGGGTTTCAGAATTAGGCGTGGCTAAATGACTCGATAGCGCCACCTACACATTTTTAATTAATCGTCGTTTGTGCTACGTTTCACGAATACGTAAATGCATGTCGCTGTTTTCCTAAAACCTCCGGGTGGTGGTGGCACGGGTGTGGCATTTCAGCTTGCAGCTTTAATTATTATTATTATTAATATACTTTGTTCTCAGTTTGATAATGGTCAACATCAGCATTGCGTGACTGTGTGTGTTTAGTGTGTATTCGCGTGTAGTTTCTGTACAGTCTCCAGTCCTCACTGATGATCGTCGTTTGGATTCTGGATTACAATCCGCATTCATCAAATGATGTTTAATGATTCCAGCGGCTGTGAGGAAAGGCTGTAAAAGCTCCGCCACCTGCAGCATCCTCACAGCCGGACTCCTTCTGTATGTGTGCAGACATGACGACACAAACACACTCAAACTATAAGACATTATTACAGGCGTACCGCTGTGACTCGAGCTGAGGAGATCGCTCTGAACACTGGCTGCTCATGGACTCGCTCAAACAAAAGATTTTGATCATTTTTAACCAAAAACAGTTACAGACTGCAGCTTTAAATGAATAATTACTTTAAATGAACGTTACTTTTCTCTGAACAACATTTAAAAAACAGTAGATGAACATCTCAAATAAAAACAATGCATAAATAATGTTTTTGCGATTATATTTTGAGAGCAGATAACATTAAATATTTGATTAGCGTTACTGGAAGAATGTTTGTTCATAACGTTGAGAGAACCTTGAGAGAACGTTGCCTGTCGTCTGGCTGTGCAGTGAAGGTGAAAGGGACTGAGGTTGGGTCTCATTAGAGCTTGTGATCCCCGCGGTCAGTAAGTGTGTGTCATCTCGCCCCGGCTGGACGTCCAGCGCTCATGCTAGTGTAATGATTGCTGTCGGCTGCTAACCTCCTCCAGCGCTAGTGATACTCCAGCGCTGCATTACTAATAGCCTCGGTGGAAAACACTGCTCACCACGAGACCTACTGACCTGACCTCATCCTGACCAGATCAAGACCTACATTCATTCCAACCATCCTCTATCCATCCATCCATTCCAACACTGCATTAGTGGCTCTGTATGCGGCTCTTATGCCAAAACAGGTTCTATATAAGGAGAAATGATAGCAGCGGGTTCGTTAAAATGTGTGTTTAATTTAATTCAAATGAAAAACTGTAAAAAATTATATGATCAATAAGTGATGACAACATATGTTTTTATCAAAATAAGGTAAGCAATTCTCTACTTTTTTTAAGTCACAAGATTCGACTCATTTTGTTTAAGTCAGTTTAATGCCATTTGAGTTGAAATGACTTAAACATCCAAGTTGATTGTACTTAATTTAAAGGATTAGTTCACTTTTAAATAAACTTTTGCTGATATTTTTCTCACCCCCATGTCATCCAAGATGTCCGTGTTTTTCTTTATTCAGTCGAAAAGAAATTAAGGTTTTTGATGAAAACATTCCAGGATTTTTCAATGGGCTCCAAACGGTTCAAGGTCCAAATGACAGTTTCAGTGCAGCTTCAAAGGGCTTTAAACGATGCCAGATGATACCAGACGATGCCAGACGATACCAGATGATACCAGACGATGCCAGACGATACCAGACGATTCCAGGCGATACCAGACGATACCAGACGATGCCAGACGATACCAGACGATTCCAGACGATGCCAGACGATACCAGATGATACCAGACGATGCCAGACGATACCAGACGATTCCAGGCGATACCAGACGATACCAGACGATACCAGACGATTCCAGGCGATACCAGACGATGCCAGACGATACCAGATGATACCAGATGATACCAGACGATACCAGACAATGCCAGACGATGCCAGATGATACCAGACGCTACCAGACGATGCCAGATGATACCAGACGATACCAGACGATACCAGATGATGCCAGACGATGCCAGACGATACCAGACGATTCCAGACGATGCCAGACGATACCAGACGATTCCAGACGATGCCAGACGATACCAGATGATACCAGGCGATACCAGACAATTCCAGGCGATACCAGACGATACCAGACGATGCCAGACGATACCAGACGATTCCAGACGATGCCAGACGATACCAGACAACACCAGACGATACCAGACGATTCCAGGCGATACCAGATGATACCAGACGATACCAGACAATGCCAGACGATGCCAGACGATACCAGACGATGCCAGACGATACCAGATGATGCCAGACGATGCCAGACGATACCAGGCGATGCCAGACGATACCAGACGATTCCAGGCGATACCAGACGATACCAGACGATGCCAGACGATGCCAGATGATACCAGACGATACCAGACAATGCCAGACGATGCCAGATGATACCAGACGATACCAGTCGATGCCAGACGATACCAGACGATACCAGACGATGCCAGACGATACCAGACAATGCCAGACGATACCAGACGATGCCAGACGATACCAGACGATACCAGACGATGCCAGACGATACCAGACAATGCCAGACGATACCAGACGATGCCAGACGATGCCAGATGATACCAGACAATGCCAGACGATACCAGACGATGCCAGACGATACCAGACGATACCAGACGATGCCAGACGATACCAGACAATGCCAGACGATACCAGACAATGCCAGACGATACCAGTCGATGCCAGACGATACCAGATGATGCCAGACGATACCAGACAATGCCAGACGATACCAGACGATGCCAGACGATACCAGACGATACCAGACAATGCCAGACGATACCAGACAATGCCAGACGATACCAGACGATACCAGACAATGCCAGACGATGCCAGATGATACCAGACGATACCAGTCGATGCCAGACGATACCAGACGATACCAGACGATGCCAGACGATACCAGACAATGCCAGACGATACCAGACGATGCCAGACGATGCCAGACGATACCAGACAATACCAGACAATGACAGACAATGCCAGACGATACCAGACAATGCCAGACGATACCAGACGATACCAAATGATACCCGATGATACCAAACGATACTAGACGATACCAAACGATACCAGACGATGCCAGACGATACCAGACAATGTCTCGTCTGGTATCATCTGGCATTGTCTGGCATTGTCTGGTATCGTCTGGCATCGCCTGGCATCGCCTGGCATCGTCTGGTGTCGTTTGAAGCTGCACTGAAACTGTCATTTGGACCTTGAACCGTTTGGAGCCCATTGAAGGCCATTATATGGAGAAACATCCTGGAATGTTTTCATCAAAAACATTAATTTCTTTTCAACTGAAGAAAGAAAGACACGGACATCTTGGATGACATGGGGGTGAGGAAGCTATCCGCAAAAGTTGATTTAAAATGAACTAATCCTTTAATGTGATGAAGAGATGAGAATACTTTAGAGCGCAAAAACACACACAACCACTTTATTCAACAATCTCTTCTTGTTAGTGTCAGATTCCTGCGTCAGCGTCACATGATCAGCGTCGGCCAATGGTAAGCCGGCGTTCTGGTGTAGAACCCGGAAGCTCTGCACTGTGTTTACTACGTCAACAGCGACTGACACAGAGAAGAGATGGATGAAGAAAGTGGTTATTAGTGTTTGTTTTTGCGTGAGAGGAATAAATGACAATTCACACGTTTGGGTGAACTGTCCCTTTAAGGATGATTTATATATAAAGTGTTAGCGAATCTTCTTTTCTCTCATCAAATCTTCAGGTCTGATGTCATTGTTTCAGCCATGGGCGTCACTGGGCTCTTTTTAGGAAACTTCTGTCCAGCCCCCCTAAAAAAATGTGTGATTAACCTTTCAAACATATGAAACTGGCGAGAGGCTTCGGCTTCGGCCCGTCTTTTAATCAGCGTGTTCTTCAATCCGCTGAGACAGCAGAGGTGTGTGTGTGTTGATCTGAGCTCTCATTGGTCTGTCACCGCTCGTCAATGTCAAAATATTTGAGAAAACCAATCAAATCAGAGTAGGCGGGCTTTATGTTCACAGAAGCTGCTGAGGCTGAGCACGAATTATAGCAGCGCGACTCGACGTCAAGTGCGAGATATGCAGCTAAACTAAACGTTTCATATCTGACAGCGGCGTCTGTGCGTCAGAAATGTTAAACAAATGACACAAATATTCAGAAAAATGAATAAACTTTTGTCTAATTTTGCCATTTTGATTTGAAATAGGCCTATGTAATGTCATTAATAATTTAATTAACAAACAAGAAATATTAACGAAGTAATATTAGTAATAAATCTGTGCATATTGTAAATTTAATAATTCCATGTGTAGCTCTCAGTAAATAAAAAAGCTCTACTTTTTTTTAGCTTGTATTGGGCATAAGATTAGTAATGAATGTGTGCATATCGTGAATTAATTTAATAAATTTAGTTACCTAGCTTTCCTGGTAGCCTTCGAAAATAATTCATAAAACATATAAATATCAGTTAAACATATGTTTACTGTCTTCACTGATGAAAATGGAAAAACGTAATCAGTCATATCTGCCACTGACATGGTTTTGAGGCTGTTATCTCATTTTTTGGCGTTCAGAACTTCTGCACATGTGTAGATCATAGAAATCAAAATGTTCTCCTCACATTTGGGATCTCAGTGATTATAAACCGGCCTACATTGTATGATTAAGGGATGTACAATATGGTCATGCAGAATAAGGCATTAATATTTGCTTTATAAGTCATAATAAACAGCCAATATCCTAATATGCATCCTAATAAGCCACTAGTTAATAGTGAGAAACGGCCCTGGTTTCAGCTTAAACTCATATAATGTGTGCACCTGTCGATCATGAGCGCACACACACACACACACACACACACACACATCTGAAGAAGATTTTCACAATACATTTGTTTTAGTTCAGAGAGTTGTGTGTCTATAAAGCTTGATCGCTGGTTTATACTCTGTTTATGATCTGTTTAGTGTTCATCAGGACTCTCGGGGATCTGTGCTCAGCGTCTCTCGCTCCGGTCCAGTGTTGTGGGGGCGGGTCAGGCGGCCCCGGGCCCTGCGGTCGAGGGCCGAGCGGGGCCGAGAGTTAATTGCTAGTTTGGAGGTTGACGCTGAGCGAGCGTGGCAGCCAGTGCGCAGAGAGCCAGTGAGATCCTGCTGCATATTCACTCTGTCCGAGGCGATCGGCCCATCTGTCAGCGAGCCGCGAGCGGAGCCGTTGCTCTGGGCTGAGGCGGACGGTGCTGGACACTGACACGGGGCAAGAAGAGCCACATCGCATTTACAACTCAATTACAGCCACCTCGCCCGCTGAGAGGACGAGAGGATGCTGTTGGTCAGCGCACAGCTGTTTCAAGAGGAAAAGCCTTTTCTTTGTCAGGTCGGTTTGCTGCGCTGTCAAGAGACGACGTCCTGCAGCGAAGCCTCCGATTGGCCGCGTGTTCCCGATCCGCTCGCGCACGGGTCAGGAGGAGAGCCTCACCTGTGTCCTGTGACTCACGCCGGCCGCTAATTACAGCCCAGAGAGGTTCCCTCGTCTCCTCATCAAGGTTACACTGGCCCAACTCATTGCCATAAAATTACTAGCTCATAAAGACTCTGTGACCTCCGTGACCTCTGTGACCTCCGTGCGTGTGGCCTCGGCCCGCTCCACTTTACACCTCGCTGTAAACACAGAACACGCTGCAGCTGTTGAGAGCCATTCACACACGGATCATCCGAGCGAGGCTTCCGTCGGGACACCTCCTCAGATTCACATGAGCACGACGAGCACATTTGCATCTGAATAAACCATTTACATAAACCCCGTCCTTGAGCGCTAAAACATGCGCTAGTGTCCGTGTCGCGGCCAGGGTTATTATCGTTAACTAACACTACACGCATTACACAAACATTTGTCACTTGAAATAAAATACATTTGACCTGAAATAAATCAAAACGCACCTTGATCTACCAAAAAAAACCTCAAATTAAAACAGAAATAATCAAATATGTATTTTTAAAATGAATAGAAATGAAAAAAATACTCAATTTCTTTTTATGAAAACAGAAAATATGAAAATAAAGAAATTTAAATATTGATAAAGAATTTTATATCTCAATGATACTAAAAAAAACTCAAATTAAAACAGAAATAATAATATGTTTTTAAACTAATAGAAATGACAAAATACATCTACATCTATCCATCATAAAAGTGCATCTATCCATCATAAAAGTGCATCTATCCATCATAAAAGTGCATCTATCCATCATAAAAGTGCATCCATCCATCATAAAAGTGCATCTATCCATCATAAAAGTGCATCTGTCCATCATAAAGGTGCATCTGTCCATCATAAAAGTGCATCTGTCCATCATAAAAGTGCATCTATCCATCACAAAAGTGCATCCATCCATCATAAAGGTGCATCTGTCCATCATAAAAGTGCATCTGTCCATCATAAAAGTGCATCTGTCCATCATAAAAGTGCATCTGTCCATCATAAAAGTGCATCTATCCATCATAAAGTGCATCTATCCATCATAAAAGTGCATCTATCCATCATAAAAGTGCATCCATCCATCATAAAAGTGCATCTATCCATCATAAAAGTGCATCTGTCCATCATAAAGGTGCATCTGTCCATCATAAAAGTGCATCTGTCCATCATAAAAGTGCATCTATCCATCACAAAAGTGCATCCATCCATCATAAAGGTGCATCTGTCCATCATAAAAGTGCATCTGTCCATCATAAAAGTGCATCTGTCCATCATAAAAGTGCATCTATCCATCATAAAAGTGCATCTGTCCATCATAAAAGTGCATCTGTCCATCATAAAAGTGCATCTATCCATCATAAAAGTGCATCCGTCCATCATAAAAGTGCATCCATCCATCATAAAAGTGCATCCATCCATCATAAAAGTGCATCCATCCATCATATATAGGGATAGGGATTTGTCACAGGAACATTGCGATGCTTTCTCTCCAGCTAAAGTAGAATGATAAATAAAAGATAAAGTAGAATGATCAATGATAAACAGTTGCACCTTTGATCCCTTCGGTGTCTCTGCGATCACTCAGCGGCTGGAGCCGGAGGAACGCGTGTGCTGGAGCGGGGCCGGACCCG